>CM075874.1:34937141-34952141 GCA_038021265.1 Cyprinella venusta
TCCATGGGCCTGTAGTCAGTTAGCGTAGTGTGATTGGGTAAAGCTACGTCACACGCAGGCTCACTATTGGCCGACGCTGGTCATGTGTGTGATGATGCGTGTGACGGACAATAACAGAAGCTTACGCTATTAAACTAGTAACCTGACTCGCGCAGAGGGAGAAATAAACCAATAGTTGAAATAAAGTCGTTATTTTTGCGCACTAAAAGTGTTCTCGTGGTTTGATAAAGTTAAGATTGAGCCGCTGTAGTCACTTGGACTATTTTAACGATGTCTTTAATGACTTTTCAAGAGTCATTCCCTCAAGAAGCCTATGGACTAGTATACAGGAGCGATCTTAATATCTTAAATATCTTCATTTGTGTCCTGAAGATGAACGAAGGTCTGACGGGGTTGAACAACATGAGGGTGAGGAAATACTGACAGAATTTACATTTTTGGGTCAACTAACCCTTTAAGTCATCTCAGTGGTGTTTATATGTGAAGTGTTCTGTAGTTTTAGTTTTACCCAGCCTGCTCCAGGACACGATGGGCCGCGGGTTCCCAGTGGCGATGCACTCCAAGATGGCCGTCTGGTGAACGTTGAGAGTGAGATTCTGAGGCCCGGAGAGAATCACCGGCTCCTTATAGAGACGATTCGCCGCAACTGAGAGAGAGAGAGAGTGTGTGTGTGTGTGTGTGTGTGTGTGTGTGGTTCAGATCTAGTCCTCAGAGAGAAGGACGGCCTCTACCTGTGACGGACAGCTGGGCCTCGTGACTGTAACGAGTGTTGGCGATGTTTTTAGCGACGCATCGGTAACCGCCGCTGTCGGCCCGGCGCACCGCCGTGATGTGCAGGATACCGTTGGGCAGGAGTGTGTACCTGAACACACACAACAACAAACACTGTAAAGAACCATGTTTTTCAGTTTTGGTTTACGATAAAAAAATTGACAGCCAATCAGAATCCATCGTTCTTTAACCCCTTAATTACGACGGTCCTGGTACCGGGACTCCTAACTTTACTTCACTATATTTCTATTAAATCCTAATCTAATTATGACAAATTATATATTGTTGGAAAGATTTAAGACTTCTAAATAGATATTCTACCCCTGTTTTGTGTTACAAATTATGTAGGAAGAGTAATTGATGAATTTATGACAAGAGTGCACCTCAAAAAATCTGCATCATAACAGGAGTTTTGAGCTTTGTCACAAAAAGTCGATGCACCCACTTTTAATCATTGAAACTTCTGTTTTTATGCTAAAAGTTCATAATAAAACATAATCTAGTATTTTGCAATAAAAATACAAATATATAATATAATATTATCCTCTAAAAATTATAATATATTATCCTCTAAAATAAAATATTATTTTTTTAATCGCCTGTTTTATTAAAGTGCATATTTTAGTAGTTATCATAAATTAGGTATCATTTGAAAGCTTATAAACTCAGAAGTTGAATATTGCGTTACCATAGAAACCATACTATTTTAGGCATCATTATATTTCATAATTTATGATCAAAACCTTTTCTAATCTTGACAAAACTGATATTGTCAGAAAGGTCTGAGTCTCAAAGTTCCAAAATTTTGTGACAGAATTGATATTTGGACAGAAATGTATTAATTTGTTAAAGCAGAATGTATACAACTGAATTCAATGGAATTCAATGGCACCCGGTGGCTATTTTTGGTACTACGCCTAAACAAAATCTCATGCGAACTTCAATTTTTGTGATATCAACTTCAAACTTGGAACACAACTTAGTTAGATTTATGGCTTTGATTTTATAGTAATTTTAGAGTAAAAATATTTTGTAAAATATATATTTTATATAAAATAAAAAATATATATAATACAGTATATTTGATTTACTGTGAATTTAAACTTCCATAACTTTCTCATAATTTCTTTTTTTAAAGTGTTTTCACTTTAGTAATAATCTGCTGAGTGTTTCCTTTAAAACAAGACCAAACTTGGGTTCTTGAAAAGCATTCTTGAATTACAACCATTTAAGTGTGAATAGTGCATTTTAACCCCCATTCTCAAAAAGGGGGGTGACAGTTAAAGGGTTAAAGGGGCAGACCACAAAACTGCAGCACGCTTGAAATAATGCAATCGTTTTTGTGTGTGAAGTTGAACGCGCCTCAAAAGCTGAAAAATGATCCAGGGTTTGGCTTCTGACTCGGAGAAAAACACTTTCTACACAAAACAAACAACACATTGCAGTCGTGTTCAATCTACACTCGAGTGTGTTTCAGGCTTTTGTTTGCGTGTGTTTGAGTGTTTCACCTGTTATCGTCGGCGCTGAGGGTCGTCCTGTTCCGTTCCCAGGTGATGTCGGCCTCCGGGACGCCGCTGACCGCGCAGTGAAACCTGGCGACGCCGCCCTCGTCCACCATCATGGACTCGGGGTGTGTGTGGAACTTCGGCAGCGCTGAGAGAGAAAATAGATATCCGTCACATGACAGCGCTTTCATAATCTTTCTCTCAGCGTATGAAACGTTTCCATCAAAGATAAGCTCCGCCTTTCTGAGAGCAGCTTTACTCTGATTGGACAGAACGCTCATTATCATATTTGAATCTCAGCTCGTGATCACAGTGATACGAACTGTAACGATGGCGTGGGTTTCGCCGTATCAATCTCAAACAGCGTCTTCTCGACACAAACTCTTGCTCAGAAGCACTACAGTGTTTGAGGGCGGGGCTAAGAGACGCTGTTCAGCCAATCAAGACCAAAGACTGGCATTATGCAAATTAGATTCTCTTTATACTGTGTTTTACATTCATAAACGGGTGAATTATATAAAAAAACATAATGGGGGACTTTAAAATCTGTCTCCGATGTTCTCAGATGATTCGATGAGAATTCTGACCTGAGGTCAGTTTGAGAGACAGTCAATCTCCATTCAGTCTCACTATCCTCTAGAAACTATCTGAAAGTGTGTGAGGAGTGTGTGTGCGTCGCTCACAGGCCAGCTGGACGTGTGCCTTGCGGCTGATGAGGAGGCCGTATCGGTTCTGCGCCGCGCACTCGTACTCGCCCGCGTCGCTCTCGCCGCCGTCTCGCCGCTTCTGGAAGTTTCGGATCAGGAGCGTCCCGTTATCCAGAACCGCTGCTCGCACTCCGGGAGACACGGGAACACCGTTACGGCGCCATGTGATCGTGATAGGCCCCTCCCCCTCCACCTGACAGTCCAGCATGAGGGGGCGGTCCCTCACGGCGATGACATCACTGGGTTCTTTGATGAACGCCAACTCTGAAGCTCCGCCCAAACCTGCAGGACAAGAGCACATGATGACGGGGAATAAACGGACATCCACCTGATTAATCTGAGGGGAACTGATGCTTACGAACGGCTCGTGATGATGAATATGGGGATGATGATGATGATGATGCATCATGAGTGATGATGGAACCCTGATGGGGGAAAACTGTTACTCATAATCATATAACATCAGATAAACAGAAGCTCATGAGACACGTAGATTATATAAGGGATAATGTACATCCAGCCGGTTGTTCTCTCAGAATAAACCCGTTCTCGTTTTTTGTGTGAAACAAGAGAGAAAGTGCGATACTGGACGGCATAGTTAAATAACTACACAAAATATTGATTCGACTGAGCTTTAAAAAAAGGCTATATGCAACTTTTTCCCCCCAAAATAAACATAACAATAGCCTTTTTACCTGTATCCTATTTTTCCTATTTTCTGTCGGGTCGGACTTTTCCCGCACTGTCTTCAGATGTGACGCCAAGCGCGTTCATGTTACGTATTTTCCGCAAACTAAGCATCCAGGCGGCGCTACAGTTGAAAAAAATCCAGCGCGTCAAAAAGCTGGCCGATGCCCATCTTTATCCAGATGAATAAGGTCCTTCTCTACATGAGTTCGCATCTAACAAGGATTTTTGTTGTAACAATGAGTTCAGTCGTACATTAACAGTGCAGTCGATGCTGTTGTTTACATCCGAGTGTCTCCATAACGGCCGCTCATCCGGGTTACCGCCCAGAACGTGACGTCGGTGGAAACCCTCAGATCACTCTGCCAGCCCACCACTGCTAGTCAGCAAGTAGCCTACACTCGCAAACAGAACTCTTATCTCAAACAATATATGTATTTAACTGGTCTTACCTCTGTAAACATAATGTTGACCTCCTTGCAGCAGATGACTAGTGAAGTGTGCACGTACGAGCGCGAGCAGAAAGGAAGAGCAGTTCTGTTTTTCAGCCACAAGTTTCAGTCGCGAGTTTAAATTTCAGGAAAACGCATGTAGCCTCTATGATATTTTAATATCTAATAATATTTTATCAGCTCACCAAATGCAAAACTTCCACAAAGAAAACTACACGAGTGTGTAACGCTATCTGGAAATTATTTATAGCGCGATTGACCAATCAGAATCAAGCATTCCACAGCGCTGTGAAATAACTATTTTTAAATTCTACTATAACTATTTTTTATATATTACCTAAAAAAAGTGCTATTCTGTCACAGTATTTTTGTCATGTTTTCCAATACAAATATCTAAACATTCTTAAATCAAGACATTTAATGCAGAAGCAATGGGACGTGAGATTAGAAGTGTGGTTTTATAAGAAACTGATCAAAATAAAGTAGCCTACGAATCTGTGGATTTCAGAGAAATAAATCTAATTCAAGGGAAAGCAAGTGGATTGAAGCAGATATAACTACACGCCATTGGCAGTGCGAACCCCAAATTTTCAGTTTATTGTGAAAATTAGAATATTGATTTTAATATTAATTAGAATATTGTGAAAAGGTTTGCATATGTATGATGTAAGACCAAAATTATAACAAATAAAGGCTTGAAATATCTCACTTTGCATGTAATGAGTCTATATAATATGTTAGTTTCACCTTTTAAGTTGAATTACTGAAATAAATGAACTTTTGCACAATATTTTAATTTTTATAGTATTATTTCTTGGTTTAACCATAAAAAAACAAATGCAACCACAAACCAAATACAATGAGAGAAAGCGTATAAAGATGCCCTGTGATATTCAGCTTTTTAGATCAGTATCACACACACACACACACACACACACACACACACACACACTTGCATCAGTAGATAGACACATCAGTTTCTCAGAGAGCTGGTGGTTCTGCCTGGATTTACAGCATCTTTAATCAAAGTGATTCATCTCCACTGAACTTAAACTTGACTTTCGGGCGTCTGATTGATGGCTCTTTCAGGAGCACTCACACAAACACACACAAAACCCAAAAACAGCCACACAATACGGCTCCACCCCCCCGACTCTGCCACAACTGCCCCTGCCCCATCATTCTGCCCCGTCTGAAGAGCATCTGCCCCTCCTCCGCCCCGTGGCGCTGCGAGTGTCTTTCACAGTGTGTGTGAGGGTGACTTTCCCATGCCACACCATCACTCACACACACCGCCCCCCTCGCAGCTGCCACACACACAAAACACTACAGTCACACACTTGAACTTGAACGCGCTCGCGTGGAAAACCCAGACTCGTGGCATCGGGGTCTGACCTGGTCACATGACCTCAGACCTGGTCACATGACCTCAGGTTCTCTGACAGGAATCCCTACGCAAACAAACCAAACTCGCACACACAGGAGCCAGAGTGCGGATTCACGAGGATCCATTCTTACCAAGAAACAGAACTGTAACAACAACTATAATAATAGCTATAACCATAACAATAACTAACGAAAACTTTAGCGATCACTACTATAACATTAAAGTTAACTATAACAGTAACAATAACTAACGAAATCTTTAGCGATAACTACGATAACATTAAAGTTAATTATAACCATAACAATAACTAACGAAAACTTTAGCGATAACTACGATAACATTAAAGTTAACTATAACCATAACAATAACTACTGAAAACTTTAGCGATAACTACGATAACATTAAAGTTAATTATAACCATAACAATAACTAATGAAAACTTTATCGATAACTACTATAACATTATAGTTAACTATAACCATAACAATAAATAACCAAAACTTTAGCGATAACTACTATAACATTAAAGTTAACTATAACAATAACAATAAATAACCAAAACTTTAGCGATAACTACTATAACATTAAAGTTAACTATAACCATAACAATAACTAACGAAATCTTTAGCGATAACTACTATAGCATTAAAGTTAACTATAACAATAACAATAACGTAGAAATTAACACAACAATATCTAATGATAACTATAATGGTAACTATAACCATAACTTATAATAACCATAAAAATAATGAATGATAACCATAGTGATAACTGTAACAATAATTGGTAACTATAATGGTTAACTATATAATAATGGCTAACTATATTGATAAGTACCAATAATGGCTGGTATAAAGATAATAATAACAAAAACTTATAACAACCATAACAAATAACTAACAATAACAATAACTAACGATGAAATAATGGCATCTATAATGCTAATCATAACAATTAACACTGCAAGCAGCATTTAGCGGGGTTCAGGCCATTAAGGCCTTTGAGCACATCAAGTTTTATTTAGCAAGCATTTAACCAGTGACATCATCGATGGAAAACACCATTTACAGCCAATACAGGTGATTTACAATCGGAAATATAGGGTTTTCAAAGCTTTTTGAGTTATAGCACCATCTATGGTCTAATCTCAATAAAAATTTGCATGCTTTGTCAAATATGCTCACCAATTTTTGTAAAATTCTGAGTTTTCATTTAGGATTTATAAGCTTTCGAGTGTATTTTCCCACACCCATTTTCTAAATGACCCTGTTATAGCCATGCACATGCAATTTTGGGACTGTCTGGTCTGATCTGATTTAGTTTGGTTTGGTCTGGTCTGGTTTGGTCTAGTTTAGTTTGGTCTAGTTTAGTCTGGTCTGGTCTAGTTTGGTTTGGTCTGTTTTGATTTGGTCTGGTCTGGTCTAGTTTAGTTTAGTCTGGTCTGGTTGTAATCTGGCTCTAGTTAAATGAGATTCTCCAGTAGTGTCTAAAGCCGCAGCTGTTTTCTCTCCTCACAATATCAGAGCCGGTTCACTGGTAAACACCGGAGGATCCGGCCTCCCTGCGGCTGTCACTCGCGAGACGTGTCCCCGCCCCCAGACTGTCAATCGTGAGGCTCGGCTCCGCCCCCAGTCAGTGACCTCTGAGCCTAGAGGTCATGAGAATCAGCCGCTCCTGCTCTCTTCATTGTGTTCTGAAGTTCACGGCCGCATGAAGACTGAGAAACACACATCTGCTCATCACAACGTGTGTGTGTGTGTGTGTGTGTGACCCGCAGGAAAACACTTACAGCTTCGCAGACGGAGTCGAATGCCTTGAAATGATGCTGAATCTATTACACAAATGTTCAATAAAGCCTCACAGATATTACAGTGTTCACTAGGCCACACCATGAACAATCCCACGGTCAATCACAGCAGTTTTAATCATAATATCAAGATATATGAATATGCTAATGATTCAATACAATGGGAAACATGACACTTCTCATATACTGAAAGTGATTCAATATTTAATATCTGCATTAACCATCATCAGAGAATGTTAATAAAGTGTTGAAATATTAATTTAAAAAAAGGCTGTTCGACTGAAGAAAGACGGAGAATCTCTGAAGTGCACGACTATAATACGAATTCTTTGAAAATGTAATGTTAATAAAATAAATGTTTGTGTTTAAAGCATCCCATGATGCACCTGGGGAAGAGCTGCTCAAATATACACTAATGCTCAAACCTTTGCAATAATTATGATTTATTCATCTGTCTGCTCACCAAGGCTGTGTTTATTTGATCAAAAATACAGCAGAAATTATGAAATATTATTACAATTTAAATCAACTGTTTACTATCAGGAGAATCAAGTGTGTGATGAAGCAGCTCGTCTCATCGTGTGTCTGTGTGTGTGTGTGAGTGTGTGTTTGAGAGTTTGTGTCCAATATTCTTTAATCTGGATTCTGGACTTTTCACAGAGGCATTATACATGTGTGTGTGTGTGTGTGTGTGTGTGTGTGTGTGTGTGTGTGTGTGTGTGTGTGTGCATAATAACATTATATATGTCTTTACAGTCACTTTTGATCAATGTAAGATATAGAATCTAATAATCATATAGAATTAGTGTTTTAATACAGAATCAAATCATCATATTGTGAATGTGTGTGTGTGTGTGTGTGTGTGTGTGTGAGAGAGAGAGAGAAAGAGACAAATTATCATATTCATGACACTGATCTGGTTCCCACAGTGCTGAATAGAGTCTGGTGCTAATTAGGAAAATGAAGCAGTCGCCGCTCACGTGTGTGTGTGTGTGTGCGTGTGTGTGTGTGTGTGTTACAGCAGAATGCTTGTGACACAAACACAGAAGAGAGTTTGACCACAGGCACATGTGGTGTAGATCTTTTGGATTAACCTTGTGAACCCTGTGTGTGTGTGTGTGTGTGTGTGTGTGTGTGTGCACAGCAGCTGCCTCAGGATTACGGCCCTTATAATGAGATCTCAATCACCCCCCCACCCAGTCTGACCCCGACCCTAAAGACCCAGTCATATGATAATGAGGGTCAGGTCAAAGGTCAGGGTCAGTGTCTGGCTCAGGTCTGTCTGTCTCACGAACATGAACTTCAACAAACTCAGAATCAGAGCAAAGCAGACTGCAGTGACTGAATCACACACACACACACACACACACACACACACACACACACACACACACACACACACACACGCAATATCAAAAGTCTGGTGCAAATTTCCTAAAAATCTTTACAATGGTTGAAACTGAAGTTTTAAATGTTAATGAAGCATCACTGTCTAATCAACAGATTCATTATCAAAATAATACTTTGTTACAGAACTAATATCAATATAAGGTTATACAAATATAACATACAAGCATCAGTATGTATGCAAATGAGGGTGAGGGAGAGATCTCAGATAATGAGTGCTAATTGAACTCATTAAAGCTTTAATGAATGACTCCACTAATAACAGGACAGTCATTTACATATGAGCAGTGTCTGAACAGGGTTATTAGTTATGATATATCACACAGATATTACCTTAACGTAAATAAACAAGTCTGAAACAAAGACAGAAGCGTCATCGGCGCTCTCACACACACACACACACACACACACACACACACACACACACACACACTGAGGGAAGTGAAGCGACTCACCTGAGAGTGTGTAGAGCAGGAGCACGACTGAGACCCTCGCCTTCATTCCTGCAGGAGTTTCATCCTCTGACACAGCAAAGCAAACACGAATATTCCTCATCCACAAACACCATCACAATCACCATCACAATCCTCTCTGAGTGTCCGAGCGCGAGTCTCATCAGATGTGTTCTCCAGCAGGGGCGGGGACACGTGCCAGCAGCCAATCAGAGCGCAGTGGGAGACAAGGACACGCCCCTCACGCAGAGGTGCTGCGGCGCTACTGTTGATCAGGTAAACAGATATCCCACTGTAAACGGGGGTTTCCTCAACTTTTGGTTTATTTTTTTTTTAAATAAAGATATATTTGTATTATTGGTTCCACCTTTTCTTTTAATAATTCATGATATATAAAATTAGCACAAGTATTTCTTTATATATAAAGTGTGCCATAAAGAAGGAGCTGCAACAGAAGGCCTGTCTCTGTCTCCTTTAGACTTTAATCGAGACTTTGGATTGGTTAACTGAAGTTTTGCAGATCTTTAAGGGATACTGCACTTTTTTTGGAAATAGGCTCATTTTACAACTCCCCCAGAGTTAAACTGTTGAGTTTTACTGTTTTCAGATCCACGGTGGCCGAGAGAGCTCGCCGCGCTGCAACCTGATGAAGACGAATGCAATTACAAAAAAACGTTTGCAACTTTAAAAACGCGTGCAAATACAAAAAAGCATTAAAAATTAATAAAAACATCTTCATCAGTTCCACAACACACGTGTGCTCCAAGTACTCACAACACAACCAAATACAGAAACGCGCTGCAAATAAAACGGTCCACAACGGAAATGTTTCCGGGGAACCAAATAAGTGACGGACCCGACTGGAACCACAGGACGTGCTTACAGCAAAAAACCTTTATTGACAAGAAGTCAAAGCCTATATATATTTTTTATAAATAAACTATACTATTAAAATAATATTGTATGTATAAATAATACTATAATATGATATATTTTTATAGTTCTATACTCCTTGCTTACTCAAAATTCTACTTTGTTTTATTTAATTTCTTTTGACTTTTCCCCCGCACAACACCGAGATTCAAATTATTATGACATACAACGTGTGTACAATATACAACATGTGTTAACAATATGTTCAATGTCATCACAATTCAAATGAGAAAAGAACAATGATCTGAAAACTAAACTAAATAAATAAAAAAAGATCTAGAAGAACATGAAGGCAAGATATTAATCTATACATCAGTTACACTATACAAATAGTTTCATTTTATGTTTAAATTTTCATAAGAAAAGTTTCCTAAAAATGTTAGGTAATGTATGGCACTGACATACAGATATATAAAACAGATATTTTAACAGATTTTTATAAAGTAAAAATAAAAAATAAATAATTTATTTGCAACCGTTATGTTAATCATTATATTTGTGTCGTCAGAACAGCTATACAGCTGATGGACAAAGTGCTGCGTTGTCATAGGAACATCCAAGGTAATAATAATGACATTAAGTTGTCTGTTGTTGCTCCTTCATCAAGTTCCAAACGGCTCCATAAATGACCCACTAGGTGTCGTGCTCACGCCAAATTCCCACTTGAAGAGCTTTGCCGTCTGCCCTTTGAAGGGAGTAGGGCATAGGGAAGCTCACGAGCAATAAAACAAGTCCCAGTTGGGTCCGTCACTTATTTAGTTCCCCGGAAACATTTCCGTTGTTGACCGTGTCATTTGCAGTGCGTTTCTGTATTTGGTTGTGTTGTGAGTACTTGGAGCACACGTGTGTTGTGGAACTGATGAAGATATTTTTATTAATTTTTAATGGTTTTTTTGTATTTGCACGCGTTTCTAAAGTTGCAAACGTTTTTTTGTAATTGCATTCGTCTTCATCAGGTTGCAGCGCGGTGACGGTGAGCTCTCTCGGCCACCGTAGGATCTCCGGTTCTGGCAATAGCACTTTTAGCATAGCTTAGCATACATCATTGAAGTGCACTAGACCATTAGCATTTCTCCCAAAAAAAATGACCAAAGTGTTTCGATATTTTTCCTATTTAAAACTTAACTCTTTTGTAGTTACATCGTGCACTAAGACAGACGGAAAATGTAAAGTTGCGATTTTCTAGGCTGATATGACTAGGAACTATACTCTCATTCCTGCGTAATAATCAGGAAACTTCACTGTCGTACCATGAGTGCAGTAGGCGGATGAATACACAAACTTAGTCCCGGTCACGTTAGAAGCTGGGGACTACTTTCAAGCGCTGCGTCATATCATTGCGCCTGCTGCACTCACGGTGCGACAGTGAAGTTTCCTGATTATTACGCAGGAATGAGAGTATAGTTCCTAGTCATATCAGCCTAGAAAATCGCAACTTTACATTTTCCGTCGGTTTTAATGCGCAATGTAACAACAGAAGAGTCAAGTTTTAAATAGGAAAAATATCGAAACACTTTGGTAATTTTTTCTGAGAAATGCTAATGGTCTAGTGCACTTCAATGATGTATGCTAAGCTATGCTAAAACTCTTAGCACCTAAAAGTGCTAAGAGAACAGCAGATCGGCTGAATGGATTCAAAAAAGGTCAAACTCAACAGTTTAACTCTGGGGGAGTTGTAAAATGAGCCTATTTCTAAAAAAAGTGGAGTATCTAAAGGCATAGAGAGAGTGTGTGTGTGAAGAAGTTCACTAATGTAACTATGACATCCCATTCAAGCTCTTAAAAACTAACAATAACATCTTATAATCCTAAATTTGACTGGAAGCCAATGAAGAGATCCTAGTCCAGGAGTTATACTAGCATATTAGTCTTGGTTAAAAGCCTAGCATCATGTGAAAGTGAGGCATGTAAAACACCACAGTACAATGAGTTACAATACTCCATTCTGGACATATTAAAAGCATCCATTATGCATAACAACTTCCAAATCATTAAAAGACAAAAAAAGGTTTCAATTTCGCTATATTCCTTAATTGGAAGAAGCCACCTCTAAGAACTGAGTTTAACCCTCTGGGGCTGTTTGGCCAAAATGGACCCACATATTTTTTTTTTAAATCACAGCTTCCTCTGAATGGTCCGAAATTTGGCTTTGTTGGTATTTGAACACCCAAAAATTAGGGACAGGATGTGAATAGTCTAAGTGATTGTAAAAAAAAAAAAAGTCACACTTGGGGTGTTCGGGTCCAAATGGACCCGCATGGAAAATGAAATTGACAAAAACGTGAAAATACTGAGTTTTTTTGTGCGTACAATCTACAAATCAGCCACGATCTTGAAAAAAAGCACACAACAGTGAAGGGGTGAATCTATAAAACATCAAGAGTGCAAAACAGACACACACACACACACAAACACACTTTTATACACAAACACACCAAAAAAATTCAGATTATACATGTGTTTTGCATTTTTAAAATGCTCAGTTTGTCCACCAGATGGCATCCATCTCATTTCAAAAATTGCTTTTATGAGGCCTAGGCTTGACTCTAAAATGAAATACAGCTTTAAAAAAAATTAAAAACAATATTTTTTAAATATTTTTTCTATTATGTTCAAGGGGGGAATATTTTGTCATAATTATTGCATTAATAGTAATTCTACATTTTTTCATTTTTGAAATTTTCTCAAAACACCAAGATGTGTCGGAGTGTTCCTTTAAAAATACCCAAATTCTCGTTCTGATTGATCCTTTAATATGGAAGAAATATTTGATCTGGTCGAAGCGTTCAATCTCACGGCAGATCTGGAGAAAACACTCGAGAACGGAGAAGGTTTTTAAAACTCTTTTCTTAAAAAACAAAACAACATTCACAACAAAAGGTCACATCAATATAAATTACCACAGCAAACACATGGAAACTTAAATATAGCTCTAGAATCTCTCTCTCGGGGTGAAAGGTCATAAAGAAGCGTCCTGTCAATCCGCTGGTTATTGCAGAGAACGAACGAGGGCAGAAACGACATCATTTCCTGTAACGCCATTAAACAGTTCCAGACGGGTCACACACTCACTCAGGGTCACAGCCAAGGTCACACACTCGGGGTCATAGTCACTCAGGGTCACACTTGAGGTCACAGTCGGGGTCACACTCACTCAGGGTCACACAAATTAGGGGTTAAACTCACTTGGGGTCACATACTTAGGATCACTCTCACTCGGGGTCACACAAACTCGGGGTCACGCTCATTTAGGGTCATACTCACTCCAGGTCACACACACTCAGGGTCACACACTCTGGGTCACACAAATTAGGGGTCAAACTCACTTGGGGTCACATACACTCAGGGTCACACTTGAAGTCACAGTCAGGGTCACACTCACTCGGGGTCACACAAATTAGAGGTCAAACTCACTCAGGGTCACACTCACTCAGGGTCACACTCATGGTCACACTTGAGGTCACAGTCGGGGTCAGGGTCACACGATGTTTGAGGGCCGTGAGGGTCACATGATGACGAGACGATGGTTTCGGACACACGTTCCCCTCAGATGACTACAGTTCGTGTGTGTGTGTGTGTGTTTAATAGCGTCTCACTGATAAAATCTTGATCAAGAGGTTTTTTTTTGAAGGAAACGCATCATCACATGAAACCCTTTAAAACGACTGGATAAAAGCATGATCACATGACACTGCGGTCACATGACTAGTTCACTACATAACTGTCCAGATGACGATGATGATCTGACATGAACACGAGCTCAAAGCTGGACTCCCATGATGCCCTCTGTTATTCAGAACTGAAGATGACCGGGCGCTGGGGTCGTTATCCGCGAGCCGGAGTCGTCCCTGATCTTCCTCACAGCTGACACCCAAGTCTTCACTGTAACGTTCATCTCGACCGTCATAATTATGTTGATGTGGCACAAACGGGCGTCCAGAGTGAGGACAGGAAGTGTGTGTGTCTGAGGGAAGTCCGTTTGCAAAGCATTGTGGGATACAGAAGCCGTTTCTGGAGGAAGAGTCGCACATTCCCATAATGCAACGCAGAACACGTGGGCGTCTTCAGTGAAGCAGTTGGAGTGTGTGAGAGAAGGCAGACAGCAAGACATGACGAGACGGAGTGGAGTGTGTCTGCGTGTGTGTGTGATCATGCGTGTGTTTGTGTGTATCTGTGAGTGTGTGTGTGTGTTTCAGCACTCGAGCGGCAGCAGGAAGCAGCGTCTACAGTCCACCGCTTTAGCACTGGGCGGCTGAACCCTCTTCTTCCGCAGCTCCTCTCGACCCACAGATCCACTCAAGCGCACGTACGCCGCCTTGTAGCGCTTATCGAACGCAGCTGCACACACACACACACACACACACAGTTATTGAGCAGAACTGATGTCATTTTATCAGTGGTTTTGTGTGTTTAATGCTGTGACTCACCGACGTGATCTTTGCCCATAGCAGCCAGTGTGAGGAAGAGCATCTCTCTGTACACACTCCTGCACACACACACACACACACACACACACACACACACACACACACACACACACATCAGCACGGAGCCTCTCTCTGGTCTCTAACTCTACAGCCGTGTGTCCAGCAAGCGTTCACATCATCTCTCTCTCTCTCTCTGTGGGCGCTCGAGTGTTCTCCAGTGTGGCGGGCTTCTCTACGATACGGAATAACGGGATCGTTTGTTTCTGTTGTTTCTATATAAAATTTTGATAGATTATAATAGTGTTTGCTCTTGTTTTAAATCATGTTGATCTTAAATCTACGGAGGCGTATTGCATTCAATTGAAGAAAAAGAAATTATCTCTGTTTTTCTGAATTAACAAGTTAATTATCTCAGAATTACGAGATCATTTTTCATGGAAAAAAGTTTTGCTCTGTTTTTCT
>CM075874.1:34954641-34979641 GCA_038021265.1 Cyprinella venusta
AGTTTATTATTTTCTCTATTTTAGCAAAATATCACCTGTTCATAGTTGTTCTCGTCAATTCTGTTACGGACGAACAACCAAATATATAGAAGTAACAGTACATCAAAAAATTATAAATCTTTTTAGTTTAATTTGTCATGTAGTCCTTTTATTCAGGCCTTTAAAACAGATATTAAATATTATATTTGTACAACTTCAAAATTAGATTCACCCCCAGGCAATAGTGGATTATCCAAAGGGTGCACTTGTTTTTTTTATCAAATTACTTGAACATTACAGGGTAGAGATAAAACTATAATATATATCTCACTCTTGCACAATATAAAAATAACAATATTAAGAAGTTTGATATTTCAATGTATTATCTCATTAATATTCAAGATGAAAGACTGAAAACAGAATTGACACATCTGGTAACAGAATTGACGGGGGTAACAGAATTGACCCAAACCAACCAGAACATGCCTAAGAAAATAACTGCTGAGTTACTGAGGAAAAACTCAACCAGATATCCCCTTTGATCTCTACATGCCATGTCGCAATCTTGGTCAGGGGTGGAATTAATCTGAGGAGTGAGGATGTCCTCATGTCTATCCTCAACGAACATCTTCACGACTAGGCCAAAATAATCTATTTTTTCCTATTTGGCGCATGCACTTGACCCTCACATGAGTCTCATTGACCTCCAGGATGATACCAGGATAGATATCAAATGGTCATATGTGAGGACACACCATTGTCCAACCACATCCTGGCTCTCCCAGTGTATGTCTGTATGTTGGTCTTTATCTCTCTCTCTTCAACAGCTCTCTCTTCTCCAACGGTTCACTCTTCATTACATTGTATTACATTATTGTAATTATATTATTATTGTACGGTAGCATGACAAATAACCACACATGCTTGGGTGGGTGTATGTCTGTGTGTGTGTTGAAATCCTCTGATCATGGTAGAATGACCCAATTGATCAGTGTCTCTCTCTCTCTCTGTGTGTGAGAGAGTGTGTGTGTGGCTATAAACACACATTACGCATTTTTGTGTGTGTTTGCATCATTGTGTGATTGGAACCAAGGCAGGGGCAGTGTGAAGACCAAGGCATTGGTCAATTCTGTTACCGTACCTTGGTAACAGAATTGACAGTAATTGACAGTAACAGAGTTGACATTTTTAGCATTTTTTACTAATAACATCACATGCTAGCATAAAGGCTAAGAGCACATGGCCTGATACTAAAGATGACTTTAAAAACTTTTAATACCACCTTTTGTTAATATCTTTGTACTTTGCTTTCCCTATGAGATTGTTGAAACAGTTTTGACATGTTATATAAGAACTCTTGGTGCAAGTGCCTGTAAGATTACATGGCTTCTGAGAGAACAAAACACATACCTCCTAGTTCTTCAGAGTTTAATACCAAAAGGGAAGTGACATCATCTTGCGTTGCTTAGGATACTGATGCGGCAGATAAGCATAATTTAAAGAGACAATAATGTGTAGTAACAGAATTGACACAGGATTTATGGACTGGCATTTTTCAACAATAAAAGTTACTTTTAAATAAATTAATTTAGCATAATTTGGAAACTGTCACCAATAATAATTTATAAACAAAATAATTAAAACCCCAACCTGAAATTCGTAATTTAAAATGTGTTTAATGCATATTTTACCCTTGTTTGAAAAAAAGTACCATCCACTAAGGACAGTATGATATGATGACTTTCAGCGTCATAAAATAGCTTTTAAAATCAAATATTTTCTAGTTTTACATTCTAACATTTTGTGACTTAAAAATAGTTAAAAACATTTGAGATGTGTTTTTGGAGTAAAATTTTGGTAAATCTGTTAAAAATAAATGGCTTCGGACTTCAAATGTATCTCCAATTATAGAATCACCCATAAATACCTATGCATGCATGTATATATTTAAGAAAATGTGTTATTCATATGAAAAATATTTATATTTATATAATATAAATTATGTATTTATATATATATATACAGAATTTAAGCGCAAATAATTCTTAAATATATACATGCATGTATAGGTATTTATATATACAAAATAATTATATACAGCACACACAAATATATTATGTAAACACAGACTTTTATTTTGGATGCGATTAATCGCAATTAATTTTTGCACAGCCCTAGTTAGTTTGTGTGTGTGTGTGTGTGTGTGTGTGTTGTCACCTCAAATGTGGCGCTTAGTCCAGTCATTTTTAAAGGGATAGTCCACTTTTTTTGGAAATAGGCTCATTTGACCCCTCCCCCAGAGTTAAACTGTTTGAGTTTTACCGTTTTCAGATCCATTCAGATGATTTTCTGATATTTAGAAGAATATCAGTAACCAGACAGTTTCTGGTCTCATTGACTTCCATAGTATATATATTTTTTTCCTACTATAGAAGTCAATGAGAGCAGAAACTGTCTGGTTACTGATATTCTTCTAAATATCAGAAAGTCGTCTGAATGGATCTGAAAACAGTAAAACTCGACTGTTTAACTCTGGGGGAGTGGGAAAATGAGCCTATTTCCCAAAAAAAGTGGAGTATCCCTTTAAGCCAAAATGGGGGTCAACCTTGAACAAATTGCAACAGAAGCAAACTCAACTGATTTTGTATCCTCAATATGTCCTGAGTAAGGAGAAAAAAGCCCCGAAGAATCCCATTAGGGGAAAGTTTGGAAAAACACCCAAATATATCCCATTCATTCGCATATTCATTAGTTTTCTCATGTGAATAGGGTAAAAATTTAAACCTTTAGATATCGTCATGAAAATCACTGAGTTGATTACTTGCATCAAGACAAACAAAAAATGTATTACAAGTTTTTCGAAATTGTTTGTTAACGTGGACAAACGGTGCATAATATAATTACGAATCTGCTAATTTGCATAATTACCCAAACAGATCTAAACATTGGGTATAGCGGATGAAAATATTTTTTTTTTTAATCTTGTTGACATGTAACAGTAAAAGACTTAATGTTAAGGTCAGAATGGAACCCATTGAGGTGACCCATGAACATTAAAACAGGAAGAAGTGCTTTAGAAACCAGCCGTTATTAATTATTATGGCAGAGATGGGGTTTGGGGTGGGGATGAGTCTGAGGAAAGGACGGGAGATATGGGAAAGGAGAATGCAGACAACAAAAGGTAGGTGAAATAAAAAGTGTCCGGATCAATAAATCTAATTACGTACTCAATGCCCAAACCCCATCTCTGCCATAATAATTAATAAAGGCTGGTTTCTAAAGCACTTCTTCCTGTATTAATGTTCATGGGTCGCTTCAATGGGTTCCATTCTGACCTTAACATTAAGTCTTTTACTGTTACTGTTCATCTGCTATACCCAATGTTTAGATCTGTCTGGGTAATTATGCAAATTAGCTAATACGTAATTTGTCCACGTTAACAAACAATTGCAAAAAAACTTGTAATACGTTTTTTGTTTGTCTTGATGCAAGTAATCAACTCAGTGATTTTCATGACGATATCTAAAGGTTTAAATTTTTACCCTATTCACATGAGAAAACTAATGAATATGCGAATGAACGGGATATATTTGGGTGTTTTTCCAAACTTTCCCCTAATGGGATTCTTCAGGGCTTTTTTCTCCTTACTCAGGACATATTGAGGATACAAAATCAGTTGAGTTTGCTTCTGTTGCAATTTGTTCAACTTTTTTTCATAAAATGACTGGACTAGCTATACAATGTGTGTGTGTGTGTGTGTGTGTGTGTGTGTGTGGTCACCTCAGACGTGGCGTTATACAGCCTCTCTTTAGCCTTTAGCAGGCTCTCTGGGATCTGGATCTTGCGCGAGTGTTTGCGGTTTGAGCCTCCGCTTCCCGCGGGCCGTCGCTCGTCCACACTCGCGGTGTGTGTGTGTGAGCTCCCGGCTCCTCGCGGCCGCCGCTCGTCCACACTCGCGGCCCGCCGCACCGACCGGCTCCTGGAGGGCGTCAGAAGCTGCTGGAGTCGCACCGCTAGCCCGCGCTGGGGAGAACACGACACGTGGTTATAGTTCTCGTCCACCGGCTTACGGTTCTCCCGCACTTCTGCTGACCTGCAAACACACACACACGCCAACAGCTCACACACAGTACACCGCTGTTCTCAAGTTGTGATATAAATCAATGGCGTCTCTAGAATGTGTGTGTGAATATCAGCTCATTCATTACAGCTCGTTAAATTTTCCCCTTTTTGTGTGTGTGTCCCTTTAAATGCAAATGAGCTGTAGCTCCGCCTCCAATCAGAAGAGGGCGGAACCTTTCGGAATCAGGAGTAGCAGCAGCTTTAGCTCCGCCTTCCGGAGAGACTCAGGGAGAGCTTTCATGTTTGTGTAGTTCCACTGATGTGTGTGTGTGTGTGTGTGTGTACCTGCTGTCCCTCTCGGCCGGCTCACACCTGAGGTCTTCATCCGTGTTCTCCGCACAGTCTCTGTGGAAGGTGGACAGGCACACGTCACTGCGCCGCACCAGCGCCGGAGCCGGGCCGGAGGGAGGCTTACGGGACGCCGCGGGATCCGCCTCTGCTTTCTTCAACAGCTTCAGCTCTGATAAACACAAACTACACTGAAACTAGCCGCCAGAGACACGGGGTCAGAGGTCACACTGCTGATCGTCATCACTCACTGGCTCCTGACGCCTGGACGCTGCTCAGACTGTTGCTCTTCGTCAGCGACTCGTGGCTGGAGCTGTCACTCAACCCGCTCCAGCTGGACTGGCGAATCAGAGCCGAGTAGGGGCGGGGCTTGGACTGCACTTCTAAAAGTGATAGAGACAGAGCGACACGCGTCATGAGCTGAAGCCACGCCCACATCGGGCCAATCCCACCGTCTGCATTGACTCTGTGTTGTGTGAAGCCGCCGCCTCGTAACTGCCGTGTGACCGGATGTCCAGCACACGCTAAACACAACACGCAGAAATACGCTTTCATAAAAACACAGTCATTGGAGACGATTGGATTGTTTCCCCCCTGGTGGGCGTGGCCTAAATGCTCTCTCACGAGCAGCTGTCAATCATGTGGAGGGGGAGGGGCTCAGACCTGCGCGGGAACCGAGAGACGCGCTCCGATGCTGCTGTTTGATTGGCTGCCTGAACTGAGCCACAGCCAATACCACATTACGAAGCTTCGCCCAGCGAAGACGCCCTCCCTGATTGGTGGATGGCCACTTGCTCTCTAGCACCGCCTACAGACGGCAGAATAACACACACGCATTATATCAGGGATGCATTAGAGCCATTAGAGGACACAGAGGCATTATATCAGGGATTCACAAACTTATTCTTAATTTTACATTTTTATGATTTAATTAAATATAAAATTTTTTTTTTTTTTTCATTTGACATTTTTATGATTTAATTAAATATAAAAAAAATATAATTTATTTTAATTATTTTTTTTATGATTTAATTAAATATATCTAAAAAATATATTTTAATTTGACATTTTTTTGCTTTAATTAAATATAAAAATATATATTTTAATTTTAAATTTTTATGAATTAATTAAATATAAAAATATATATACATATATTTTAATTTAATATTTTTATGATTTAATTGAAAGTAAAAAATATTATTTATTTTAATTTAAAATTTTTATGATTTAATAAAATATAAAAATATATATATTTTAATTTAAATTTTTTATGATTTAATTAAATATATTTAAAAATATTTTAATTTGACATTTTTATTCTTTAATTAAATATAAAAAAATATATATTTTAATTTTAAATTTTTATGATTTAATTATTTATATATATATATATATTAATTTGATATTTTTATGATTTAATTAAATATAAAAAAAAATGATTTATTTTAATTTAAATTTTTTATGATTTAATTAAATATGAAAAATATATATTTTAATTTAAAATTTTTATGATTTAATTAAATATAAAAATATTATTTATTTTAATTAAAATTTTTTATGATTTAATTAAATATAAAAATATATGTATTTTAATTAAAAAAATTATGATTTAATTAAATACAAAAAAAAATATTTATTTTAATTTTACATTTTTATGCTTTAATCAAACATTAGTGTTCCATCAAACCCCAGTTTTATCTGAATAATGTTAAATATGATGACCTTATTGTAGTATCCGTAAGTGATGGTGTTGGGTGTGACTCCAGCCTTCTTCATCTCCAGCAGAACCCGCACCGCTAGAACCGGCTGCCCGTACTGACCACACAACTGCATCAGGATCCGGTAACACACCTGAGAGCGCACACACACACACACTTCAGTCCAGGTCAGAGAGAACACACACACACACACACACACTCTTCAATAACGCATTAGCGGATCTGACCTCGTCTGGCAGCACCACCTTCCTCGTCTCCATGTGCTTGAGCACCTCGTAGGCCGCGTGTAGCGCGCGCACCTTAGCGCTCTCCGCCTTCACGAAGGTGGGCAGGCAGATGAACCAGAGCCCGTAGCAGTGGCCCAGCAGGCACTTGGACCACATGTCCGGAACCGTGGAGTACTTCTGGGCCTTCTTCTGCGCCAGCTTGATCTCCTGCATACACACACACAAGCAGACAGCGTCAGCCACCTCACCCTGACCCCGTGACCTCTGACCCGTGACCTCATCCTCACCTGTTTGGTTCGGCGGGGGGCGGGGCTATTCGGGGCACTTCCTTTAGCAGGGGTCCGGAGATGATCCAGGGGCCGGTCGAACAGGTCCGGCTGGAGGATCGGGAACGTGTCGTAGCTGTACATCAACAAACATTCACATGTCATAGGACTCAATGCTTTTCATATTGTAAATTATTTATTAATTGTTATGTTACTTTTGTATGATTTAATAAATTATTCATTTTCTTTCCTTTCAAAAAGATGTAACGATTACGGTTACGATTTAATTATTATCAGCTTTTCATTAAAACTCCCCCAGTTTAAGAAATTGTTTTATTTATTATTTAATACATTTTTAGCAATTTTCGTATTATTTATTTTAATTTAACATTATATTTCTGTGATTTCATTATTTAATTGTTTGGGGTTTTTTTTACATTATTTTTTATTTCACATTTTTATGATTTATTTATTATTAAATTGTTTTATCTTTTTTATTTTTTTTCTACATTATTTTAATTTAACTTATTTTAGAATTTAATTAATCACCAAATTTTCATTTATAACAATTTCTTTTTATTATTTATTTAGATTTGTATTGTTATGTACTGTGGAAAAATACTTTAAAAATACATTAAAATATATAAAATAATTAAAATACACAGTTTTTTACTGATAATGTAAATCAGCTGTTTCCTAAGTGAATTTAGTGTAATTGTTCCTGAGATCCAGTCCTCAGTGTCACATGATCCTTCAGAAATCATTCAAGCTATGTAACTACTGGTTAATATTAACCAATTCAATATTACTAATCTTACCATTATTTCATAATATAAGTAATATTGGTAATACTGGTTAACCAAAAGCCTTCAGAGCCTCAGAGATGCCAGCTGAGGGAAGTCATTTGGAGATGGAGAATGTTCATAAACATGGTCATGTGATATCAGCGCACCTGTATTGAGCGGGACACTCGGATCCGTCGGGCTCCTGCGGCTCCTCGGGAGGCATTATAAAGACTGTGTGTTCCCCGCTGAGACACTCGTCCCGATCCATCAAACGCACGTCCTCCGGTTTCTCCACATCAACCTGATGAACACACAGATGAGACTCAAGTCAGCTTTATTTACACAGCTTTACAGAGATAACAGGACCATAATGCAACAGAGTTTGTGTTTAGAAGAGAATGGCGTCACAGCCCAAAATTATTAATTTAGTTGATTTATATATATATATATATACACTAGGGCTGTGCAAAAATTAATTGCGATTAATCGCATCCATAATAAAAGTCTGTGTTTACATAAAATATTTGTGTGTGCTGTATATAATTATTTTGTATATGTAAATACACACACATGCATGTATATATTTAAGGATTATTTGCATTTAAATTCTGTATATATATATATATATATATATATAAACATAATCTATATCATATAAATATTTTATATATGAATAACACATTTTTCTTAAATATATACATGCATGTGTGTGTATTTATATATACAAAATAATTATATACAGCACACACAAATATATTATGTAAACACAGACTTTTATTTTGAATGCGATTAATCGCAATTAACTTTTGCACAGCCCTAATATATACACACAGCTGCTCTGGAGAAGAGCGTGATGTCATCGTCCAGCTCAGTTCAGTCCTCCTATAATGCTATCAGTGAGATCAATAATATTGTTGGATATTAAAATAAACGCAAGCCCGGATCTGATTGGCCGCCGGGGTCACATGCGCAGGCGAGCGAGCGAGCGTCTGACCTTCTGCACACACTCGTCGAAGAACTCCAGGCTGACGTGGCGGTCGCTGACGAAGGAACACTCCTCGATGAACTGCGTGAACATCTGTGTCCTCGTGAGCTGAGCGTAGAACTTCTGCTGCGTGCGGTCGCGAGACTTCAGGAAACCTGCGCGAACACCGTCATCTCATCACTAACGTTAAATCTTCATTCAAAGCCTTTATGTATGATGCATTAAACATCGACATAAAGTTAAAATGCATTATTTTTGCAGATTGTCTCTTCCTGAAACTGGTTGCTTGTCGTGTTTTTATGCATTCATGAGGTGCATTACAAGGCATAATTAATGCATTCAAATACTTTTATAATGCCTTATGTATAGCCAAAATTGCTTTTATATTCATCAGAATGATTGCACTTTGATGACATGATAATATCAGGTATTGATTACGTGCTTCATCATGTTAAAAGCATCTAAAGTGAGTTTGACTCTCGTCTGCATTAGGCTGTGAGTGATGTTCATGAGAGGGTAGAGCGCACCCTGCAGGTTGAAGAGGGAGCTGCAGTCTGTGGTGCGGTCTGACGGCGCCTGTGTGATGGGCAGCAGGAAGGAGCGGTATCCTCTCAGTAAGGAGCTCATGAAGCGCAGGAACGCCTCCTGGATCTCCAGCTCCAGCTGCTTCTGACGCCCGTAGATCAGATCGTAATCCGTCAGCAGGAACTCCAGCGTGGCCTCCTCCTGCCCCGGCGTGTAGACTGAGACACACACACACACACACACACACATTCATGATTCTGAAGCTGAAAACACGGAATTATTTTAGATGAATATTCTTGCACTGACTAGATATTTTTACAATAATGTAAGCCACTTTTTATTGATAACATTAGACAAGTGGCTTTATCAGGACCGACTGCATTATTAAACACTATAGAGTAGTTTAATGTAGTACAGTTGTGGATGAACTTTACATAATACAGATTGTCAGTGTCCATGTTGCATTTTTGTGTTGCGATATATTGTGACACGATGTATTGTTACAGGAAATGACTAGGGCTGTCAAAACGATTAATCGCATCCAAAATAAAAGTTTGTGTTTACATAATAAATGTGGGTGCACTGTGTATAATTATTATATATATATATATATATATATATATAAATACACACACATGCTTGTATATATTTAAGAAATATTTTCATGTATATTCTGTATAAGGATTTATATATCATTTATATTATATATAAATATAAATATTTTATATAAATAATATTTTTTTTCTTAAATATACATGCATGTGTGTTTTTTATATATACAAAATAATTATACACAGTGCACCCACATATATTATGTAAACACAAACTTTTATTTTGGATGCGATTAATCGTTTTGACAGCCCTAGAAATGACATCATCAGCGGGTGTCAGGCGCTCACTCACTCTTCTCCAGAGTTTTGTTCAGGTTGGTCAGCGAGTTCAGGAGGATTTTCCCATGTTTCCTGGGCAGAGACCGCCAGGACAGAGGCTTCTTATCCTCAGACCTGGAGGAACAGGTCAGCACATCACTCTTACAGACACTAACGGCGTTTATAAGATCAGGAATACTGTAAAACACTGAAATAAATCTGTTCTCTATCTGAATATACAGTAAAGTGTAATTTATTCCTGAATTTATCATCATTACTCCAGTCTTCAGTGTCACATGATCCTTCAGAAATCACTCTAATATGAGGATCTGATGATCAAGACACGTTTATGATTATTATCAGTGTTGAACACAGTTGTGCATTTTCTTTCTCAGGATTCTTAAATGAACAGAAAATTCAAAAGAACATGAAATAGAATCTTTTGTAACATAATAACTGTGTTTACTGTCATTTCTGATCAGTTTAATGCATCTTTGATGACACGTTTGAACAGTGGTGTGTATTAGTCCATCTCAACTTGATCCTAAATTAATGCATTATATCAATTCTATATTGATTGAATGTCTTAATTCTATATTAATGCATTAAATTAATTCTATATTGATTTTATGTCTTCATTCTATATTAATGCATTATATTAATAATATATTGATTGTATGTCTACATGCAATATTAATGCATTATATTAAATCTATATTGATTTTTTCTTAATTCTATATTAATGCATTAAATTAATTCTATACCGATAGTGTCTTTGTTCTATATTAATGCATTATATTAATAATATATTGATTGTATGTCTACATGCAATATTAATGCATTATATTAAATCTATATTGATTTTTTCTTAATTCTATATTAATGCATTAAATTAATTCTATACCGATAGTGTCTTTGTTCTATATTAATGCATTATATTAATTCTATATTGTTTCTATGCCATCAATCTAAATTAATCCAATATACTAATTCTGTATTGATTGTATGTCTTTGTTCTATATTAATGCATTATATTAATTCTATAGATCTTCATTCTATATTAATGCATTAAATTAATTTTATATTGATTTTATGTCTTCAATCTATATTAATTCATTATATTAATTCTATATTGATTGTGTCTTCATTCTATATTAATACATTATATAAAATCTATATTGATTGTATATCTTGATTCTGTATGAAAGAATTATATTAATTCTGTTTTGATTCTTTATAAATGAATTAAATTAACTCTGTCTTGATTCTATATGAAATCATTATATTAATTCTATATTAATGCATTAAATTAATTCTGTCTTGATTATATAAGAATGCATTATATTATTTCTATGTCATGATTCTATGTGAAAGAACTATATTAATTCTATGTTTTGATTCTATATAAATGAATTAAATTAATTCTGTCTTGATTCTATGTGAAATCATTATATTAATTGTAATTCTATATGAATGCATTATATTAATTCAATGTCTTGATTCTATATTAATGCATTATTTTAATTCTATGCCTTAATTCTATATTAATTCAATGTCTTGATTTGGTATGAATGCATCATAACGCTGTAGCTCCGCATGATCCGTGTGTGTGTGTGTGTACGGAGACTCACTGGAAGATGGTGTTGGTGTCGAGGTCCACACACACCACGTCAGACGGGGGGTCGTAGAGGTCGAAGTAGCTGGAGTGGACGCCCACGATGAAGGGCATGGGGGCACACAGCACATCCGCCATCCTCAGCGGGCACAGCGGGATATACGGGCAGAACCAGCGCAGGGGGAACGACACCTGACACACACACACACACACACACACACACTCAAAGGTAATTGCGACTTTTAATCTCACAATTCAGACGTTTTTCCTCGCAATTGACCGTTTGTGTTCTCTCTCTCACACACACACACACACACACACTCACCGACACCAGCGCCTCGCTGACGGAGGTCAGGACGTCGGGTCTCAGCGAGTGCAGGAGCAGCTTGTGTTCGGTCAGGACGGCCAGCAGGAGCGTACAGGCGTTCTCAGGACCCAGATTCTGCAGCAGCTTCACGAAACTGGCCCCACTGAGAGCGGGAAACACAGCAGCCAATCAGAGCACAGAGCCCAGACGCAACAGCCAATCAGACTCATGCAGGGAGAAAGAGTGTGTGTGTGTGAGACTGACCTGAGCGGCAGCGGAGACGAGACCGGCTGACAGAGCAGGAGGTTATCATACGGAGAGAGCTGAGGACACACGGCACACATTTACTAACACACACACACACTCACACACACACACACACACACACACACACACACACACACACACACACACACACACACTTCTGAGTTCATTTCACACTGATTTCCGCTTCCACCTCATGCTTTGATTTCCCACCCAGCACCAGATTAACCATTAATTAGGGGTGTGACGAGACAACGACACAAGACTGAGTGTGTGTGTGTGTGAGAGAGAGAGAGAGAGAGAGAGAGAGAGATTAGAAAGTGTATAATTTACAGCGGGAATGACGACAACAATTTGTATTCGAACTTTGTAGACGTATTGGTCACGAACTTGTCAATCATCTTGATGGATGATGACGAAA
Organism: Cyprinella venusta; assembly: GCA_038021265.1. Lineage (NCBI taxonomy): Eukaryota > Metazoa > Chordata > Actinopteri > Cypriniformes > Leuciscidae > Cyprinella > Cyprinella venusta. Next base: position 34,967,013 of record CM075874.1, read on the forward strand.
TGGATCTTGACGAAATGCTGACCAATAAGAGGACAGTAGAAATTAAAATTCAATTCAATTCAATTTAATCATTAAATTAAATCTAATCATTAAATTAAATCTATATTGATTCTATATTAATGCATTATGTTAATTCTATATTGACTGTATATCTTGATTCTATATGAATGCACTATATTAATTCTGTCTTGATTCTAAATGAATGCATTAATTTAATTCTATATTGACTGTATATCTTGATTCTAAATGAATGCATTATATTAATTGTATTATATTAACAAAATAAAAGTGCTCACATGTGACTTGCTTTGAAAGATTGCCTGTGGAAGCGAACCGAACCAAGAAGAAGATTAAGTTGGTTGGTTTGATATTGCGAGAATTGTATGCAGGCTAATTTTCAGAGTGTGTGTGTGTGTGTGTGTGTGTGTGTGTGTGTGTGAGATCTCGTCACATCCCTGTCCGTAATCAACCAATCAATCCCTCAATCAGTCTGATCTCAATCGCAGCTCTACTGATTGGGTCTGAGCGATCAGTCTACGGTATAGTCACTGAGGAGGATGATGATTGAGCTTCATCACCCCCTGTTACCCACGTGCCCCAGCGTGCCGGTCGGTAGCGCGCCGGTGCCTGCGAGGGAAGCGTCAGGGTTTAATAACACTCGTCAGCTCACGCTGAAACACACACACACACACACACACACACACACACACACACCAGACTCGAGCGCTCACCTGCACCAGGATACGGGGACGCTGGGCCGACGGGAACGGGACGTTGTGCATGAAGCTGGAAATGTGCCTAGACACACACACACACACACACACACACACACACACACACATCAGATCAACATGCTCAAATAACAGGACAGAAACCTTCTGGAATCACAAATTACCGTCAATAACATCAAACAATATGAACACAACTACAGTATAACCTTTCAAATATTACAATAAATACAACGATTAATCCAAAATAAAAGTGTGTTTACATAATATGTGTTTGTGTGTACTGTATAATTATTTGGATTAATTGTGATTAATCATTTTACAGCTATAACACTACATATTAATTTTTTTGAAAATGCACATTTGACCAAAAGCGCTGAGCTTGAGATGCAGATAAAATGACCTTTTATAAACATGAACTCTTCTTTAATGTGCCGTTGTTCTTCTACAGTGACCGCAGCTTCAGCGATTATGAAAGGACTGACCTTTACAAGCTTTTTGCGTAATTCAAAATTGAAATGAAAAAAATATTATTTGTTCTGATGGCAGAAATATATTTTTAACCCCTTAACTGTCACCCCCCTTTTTGAGAATGGGGATTAACATGCACTATTCACACTTAAACGGTTGTAACTCAAGAATGCTTTGGAATATATACCAATATAAGACCGAGTTTGGTCTTGTTTTAAAGAAAACACTCAGCTGATTATTGCTGAAGTGAAAACACTTCAAAAAATAAAAGTATGAAGAAGTTATGGAAGTTTAAATTCACAGTGAATCAAATACACTGTACTATATATTTTATATTTTATATAAAATAAATATTTTACCTCTAACCAAGTTATGTTCCAAATTTGAAGTTGATATCACAAAAATTGAAGTTTCCATGAGATTTTGTTTAGGCGTAGTACCAGAAATAGCCACCGGGTGCCATTGAATTCCACTGAATTTAGTTGTATACATTCTAGAGTTCTCAACGGGTCGGGTCGGCCCGACAAACCCGACGGGACCCGCGGGTTCGGGCCGGGTTCGGGTCGAAAATATAAGCAAATGACTCGGGTCGGGTCGGACCTCGGGCTTAATCTTTTCCGCCCAATAAAAACCAAATGATTAATCATCGCTGCTGTTCGCTGAAGGGTGCCATGTGCGTTCAATATTTACGCTTTTGTAAAAGCGTCCGTTGTATATGGCGCTTTGGGATGAGACACAGTTTTAGCGCACATACATAGAGACTCGGGAACGCGCCTGTGGCCGGCTGCACTGCAGCTTCGCGCTCGGTAAGGGATGCTGTATTCATTCAGTTAGAACGTTGCTTGTTTTGACTTTAGTCGACAAAATGTCCAAGAAATCTAAATCTTTTGTCTGGCTGCATTGTAAAACAAAGACGACAAGACTGTGGAGGGAGGCGACCGCGTTGCTCCATTATGAGCCCGCACAGCGCGCGCCTATGTTTGAATCGAACTTGAGCGCGCAAAAGACGTGAGCAGCCCTTTTACCGGCTATATCATGCTGATTCAATAGATTGTGTTTTCTTAATATGTTTTTCGTTTTTATTTGTATTTGTAAAATAGCCTAAATAATGCAACAAAACGAAAATAAACCTATATGCCTTCCAAAATACAGTCTATTATTATTCGGATTGTTTTTTAGGCTATGTGGGTATTTGTGTGTTTGTTTAAAATGCCTAGATCGGCTGGACAAAAGTTAACCCATAGCTTTGTAAGTAAAGAAGAATATAAAGTCTGTATAAACGAGAGCTTTTGTTAGGTTTTTTTATAATGTGGCAGATAGCAGTTATTTTTTTGTAGCGTGTGGTGTGATCAGGTGCGCGATTGTGACTGCATAGACAGAGCTCCTCACTTTTTTCAGTTAAAAATCACTTAATTCTCAAAAAATTGTATTATTATTATAGTTTTATTTATTTGTGATGTTTTTCGTTGTTGTTTTATAAATGCTCTATGACAATTGTTTAAATGAATGTTCAATCAAAACAAGTTTTTTTTTCGACTATTGCAGGACAAGACTTCGGTCGACCAAGGATTTCTTTGGTTGATTACAGCCCTACTAGTTAGTCTTATCTTTCTAAGTTTGTGTGCATTTTATTTTGTGATTTCACCGGAATGAATAGACGCCGCAACGGCAATAGATTGTACAGCGCGTCCGAGTCGGGCCGCGGGCCGGGTTCGGGGAGATAATTCATGTTGATGTGTCGGGTTACATCGGGTTCGGGCTTTAAAAGCCACGGGCCGGGTCGGGTCGGGTAATAATTTTCAGGCCCGTTGAGAACTCTAATACATTCTGCCTTAACAAATTAATACATTTCTGTCCAAATATCAATTTTGTCACAAAATTTGGAACCTTGAGACTCAGACCTTTCAGACAATATGTATTTTGTCAAGATTAGAAAAGGTTTTGATCATAAATTATGAAATATAATAATGCCTAAAAGGGGAGGAGCCTGATAAAATAAGTACCGTTTCTATGGTAACGCAACGTTCAATTATAAAACAGTTTCCACACGATGAATTCTGAGTTTATAAGCTTTCAAATGATACCAAATTTATGATAACTACTAAAATATGTGATATAATAAAAAGGCGATAAAAAAAATATTATATTTCAGAGGATAATATATACATATATATTACAATTTTAAGAGGATAATATTATACTATTTTTTTTTAATTCAAAAGTACTAGATTATATGTTTTATTATGAACGTTTAGCATAAAAACAGAAGTTTCAATGATTAAAAGTGTGTGCATCGACTTTTTGTGACAAAGGTCAGACCTCCTGTTATGATGTGGATTTTTTTTAGGTGCACTCTTGTCATAAATTCATCAGTTACTCTTCCTACATAATTTGTAACACAAAACAGGGGTAGAATATATATTTAGACGTCTTAAACCTTTCCAACAATATATAATTTGTCATAATTAGATTAGGATTTAATAGAAATATAGTGAAGTAAAGTTAGTTTATTAATTGTTCTGAATAAACCATTTAATATTATGTTAGGATACTTGAAAACGTGTGCAAGGAATTCTGCAGTAATTCAGTGTCTTTGATGAGGACGTATTTACTCACTTCTCCAGCGGCAGCACGTGCGGCCCCGAGATGGAGTATCTGTAGATGAAGGTCAGGAACTTCTGGAAGACGCTGAAGAAGGGCCAGTGTGAGAGGACGCAGATGCTCTTCTTGACCTGAACGCTGCGGTTGGTGACGGGCCGCCGGTCCACCACGCTCAGCAGACCCAGACACACACACTGCCGCTCCGACAGAGACTCGCGCGGGAACGTCTCGTAGAACTGGATCGCTGCTCCGTAAACCTGATGCACATATGGCAAGCCGTTCAGGAAACAAAATCATGTGTGTTGTGAGAATATGGAGTGGTCTAGGGGTTGAATCTATGGTTTAATGACAAATGCATTGGTTTAGAATAGAATATATTGGTTTCCTCAACTATATATTGGTTTAGGTACATTGGTTTTCTCAACTATACATTGGTTTACTCAACTATACATTGGTTTAGATACATTGATTTTCAATTTCAGTTTTCATTGGCCAAAAACATGTATTTTGACAAACCAATGTATAAATTGACAAACTTTAATGTATCCAAACCAATATATAGTTGAAGAAACCAATATATAGTTGAGAAAACCAATATATAGTTGAGGAAACCAATATATCGTTGAGAAAACCAATATTTAATTGAGTAAACCAATGTATAGTTAAGTAAACCAGTGTATAATTGAGAAAACCAATGTATCTAAACCAATATATAGTTGAGGAAACCAATATATCGTTGAGAAAACCAATATATAATTGAGTAAACCAATATATAGTTAAGTAAACCAGTGTATAATTGAGAAAACCAATGTATCTAAACCAATATATAGTTGAGGAAACCAATATATCGTTGAGAAAACCAATATTTAATTGAGAAAACCAATGTATAGTTGAGTAAACCAATGTATCTAAACCAATATATAGTTGAGGAAACCAATATATAGTTGAGGGAACCAATGTATAATTGAGAAAACCAATGTATAGTTGAGAAAACCAAAGTATCTAAACCAATATATAGTTGAGGAAACCAATATATAGTTCAGAAAAACAATATATAATTGAGTAAACCAATATATAGTTAAGTAAACCAGTGTATAATTGAGAAAACCAATGTATCTAAACGAATATATAGTTGAGGAAACCAATATATCGTTGAGAAAACCAATATTTAATTGAGAAAACCAATGTATAGTTGAGTCAACCAATGTATCTAAACCAATATATAGTTGAGGAAACCAATATATAGTTGAGGGAACCAATATATAATTGAGAAAACCAATATATAGTTGAGAAAACCAATGTATAGTTGAGAAAACCAATGTATCTAAACCAATGTATAGTTGAGAAAACCAATGTATAGTTAGCCTTGTCACCTTGTCCCCGGAGGCGCTGGTGAGGACGAAGGTGGAGAAGACGGGCAGCTGGTATTTGGTGTTGAGTGGCCAGCTCTCCACCGACACGCCCATCGGGAGACAGAACACCGGCACCGAATCCGGCAGAGGGAACGATTCCAGATCCTCCTCAGGATACCGGCTGATCAGACCTGCACACACACACACACACCGTTACGCAGTCTGCAGTGTATGTGTGTGAGAGAGCCAGAGAGTATATATATGTGTGTGTGTGTGTGTGTGAGAGAGACTCACCTGCTTCGTACACCAGAGCGTTTGCTTTAGACACAGAGCGCTTGTAGCAAAGATACAGCGCAGGACCCCACTGCACACACACACACACACACACACACACACACCACAGAGGAGAAACCGAGAGTAAGAGAAAGAAAGATAAAGCAGAAGAGGAACTGATGGTGTTTGTGAAGTGCTCCAAGAGTAGCGGATGTTTGAACACTATTACAATCTCAGCGCTCGTTCAGCTTATTAACACACACTCGCACAATTCAGACTTATTTACCTCACAATTACAAGCTTAGATACACAGTCAAACCAAAATATACTCAACATTTCTCACATTATCGGTTTATTGGTGAATGAGCAGAACTCAGTTCTCAGATCAGTGGATATGTGACTGGTTTTGTCCGTCCTTCTGTTGGACTCTCACACATGAATTATGTTGAATATCTGTTAGATTGAACTACACAATTAGATGATACCAGTTTAGCTCAACCAGTGACCAAGCAATGCGGATGTTGTTCAGTGTGTGTGTAAAAAGAGCATTAACAGTTACAGAACACACACTTCAGCACAACATCATCAGCTCAAACTGAATCATTATTGTCCAAAGTGTGTATTAATGTCAACTGTAGTCACTGTATGAAGAATATTTGGGTGTAATATGTCTCAGTTTACTTTATTTGCTCTCCTCACCAACAGAAATGACTGCACCCACTTATAAAAAAAAAAAAAATGAATAATTTTGGGTCTGACTGCAATTCCTGGTCTAATTATGCATTTCTTTAAAAAAAAAATACTGCCACAAACTTTTGAATGGTAGTGTATATGGTTAGATATGGAGGCAATATGATTAATAAATAAAGATTAGAGTAATGAGTCAAAGATCAGAGTGAATCATTGAATCAGTGAATCAGGGAATTCTCAAATCAGTGAATCAATGAATCAGTGAATCAATGAATTGGTGAATCAGTGAGTCAATGAATCAGTGAATCAATGAATTGGTGAATCATTTAATCAATGAATCAGTGAGTCAATGAATCAGTGAATCAATGAATTGGTGAATCATTTAATCAATGAATCAGTGAGTCAATGAATCAGTGAATCAATGAATCAGTGAATCAATGAATTGGTGAATCTGTGAGTCAATGAATCAGTGAGTCAATGAATCAGTGAATCAATGAATTGGTGAATCTGTGAGTCAATGAATCAGTGAGTCAATGAATCAGTGAATCAATGAATCGGTCAGCACCATGCCCGTGTTGAGGTTCTTGTCCACTCGGCAGTAAGTGTGCGGTGCCGTCTCGCCCTTGCTGGGCATCAGCAGCGAGATCTCGGTCACGCCGAGTGTGTTCAGCGCCTGAGAGTCCGGGGCCCGGCGGTACATCAGGAAGGTTCTGTGAGTCCCGGGGCCGCTGGAGCTCAGGCTGGCCGACCGGCTGTACGGGGTCGTCTCGATCAGATGCCATCCCTGGCGCAGCGGGTCCTTGCCCTCGTACAGAACACTGCACACACACACACACACACACACACCATAACTCCACAGAGGAACACATCAGTGCATCGACGAGCCAATGATATTAGTTTATTTGACAGACAGATTGAAATGAAGCTTGGACAAGTCTCCTTGTATCCGTCCCCCTGTGGTGTAAATCAGTGTTTAATGTTGTTTGTGTGTGTATGTGGTGTTTTTAATACTCTTAAACCGTGTGTGTGTTGATAAGTGGACAGCATTGCCGAGTATTTCCTCCTTAAAACAAAAACACACTTTGAAATCGCTGGTGTTTCTGACGTCACAAACCACCTTGGAACCAATCAGATCAATGTGTGTGAGTCAACCAGTGGATCGAGTGAGTGAGTGGAGGCTCATTTGCATATTCATAGAACCACGCATACTAAATGAGGCGAGGGTGTCGAGTTACATTCAAGATATTTTAAAGGTAAAAACACGTGAATATGTCACGCTGATCAGTGCGTCTCACCCGAGCTCTACGATAGGAGGCTTGTCGTGTCCTCTCCGGTAGCACAGGAACATGTGTGTGTTGTTCATCAGTCCCGCGCTCAGCTCCGCCGGATGGCCCGCTTGTGTTTTCTCGATGCACGTGAAGCCCTCGGGGACGTCCTCTCCCAGGCCGCGGGCGATCACGGCGAGATCCGTGACGGGCTGCAGAGCGCGGACGCCCCTCTGATGAGCCTCCTCCACCCGCGGGGACGAGTCGCCCGCCAGACCCGCCACCACGAAGTAATCCACCAGCTGCGGGCATCGCTCCTCCGCCATCACGCCGCTCTAAACACCACTGCACACACACACACACACACTCCGTTACAGCGCAGGGCTAATCATTCAACTCATTTCAGAATACACAGCAAAAACTGCTTTTCTTACTCAGGGTTTTAGTCTCGTTTCCAGTCCAAATATATAAATATTCTTAAATCAAGATTAGGGATGGGCAACGATTAATCGTGATTAACTGTTAGCAAAATAAAAGTTTGTGTGTAGTGTGTATAATTAATTTGTATATATAAATGCACACACATGCATGTATATATTTAAGAAATATTTGCATGTATATACTTTATATATATTTATACATAATTAATATTATATATAAATATAAATATTTGACATATTAATAACACATTTTTCTTAAATATATACATGTGTGTGTGTGTGTGTTTATATATCTAAAATAATTATACACACTACACACACATATATTATGTAAACACAAACTTTTATTTTGCTAACGATTAATCGTTGCCCATCCCTAATCAAGATGCATTTACTAGAGGAGTAAAATACCACAAGACATCCGGGCAAATCAGTCAAAATGAAGTAAGATGTTGTTTACTCACACACACACTAACCCAACCCCTAAATCTACCCATCACACACACACACACATCTGTCTGATCTGCACCACACGGGTCAAAGGTCACCGTGCAGGACACCTGATGACAGCCTGAACTGCATCCGTCACACTCGGGGATTCACATCCACAAAACACACGCAGGTCGCCACGGCAACGGGCTCAGAACCGGACATCCCACAGCGGGAGGAAAACGGGATAATCCCGTCAAACCTCTGCTCACCTGGACAGATGTTCACTGATCCCCGAGCCGAGGTCATGTGACGTATGATATCATCGAGCCGAATCTCAGGAACGAGTGGAAGAGCGACACGAGCTCGATCAAACACACCAACACGAGTGTGTGAGTGACGACACGTGCAGGAACTGAGGAAACAACAGATCGCTCGTTCACTTCCTCCACGAGCGCTCACAAATCAGACCAGAGGACATGTTTCCGGCACACACACACACACACACACTGCGGCAGAGCATTGATCTAGACCCATGTGTACTCACACTCCTCTTATGACCTCATGGGGTCAAAGTTCATGAGACCGTATGGCGTCCCAATCGTCATGTCAGGTTTCTCACGAGTGTGTCCTTAGCTTTTCATAATCGGGTTTTGGCCAAAATTGAGAGTTATTCCAAACCCAATCTGAGGCCGTGTCACATGAACACACCAGGTCACCGACTGACCCACGACCTCAGGTGTCTTCACTAGAAAACTCCACTTCCTGTTTCAGGAGTGATGCGTTTCCTGTCAGCGCTGCATTTAGCTCTTTCTAAGCACTTTCGACATCCACTTCCTCAAACGCCTGAGCCGCACAACGCAAGAGTTTCCCTCGGCCTCGCATCCGCTCATCTGCAGCTGCACACACACACACACACACACACACACACACACACACACATCTGTGTTATTAATACAGTCCGTCTATGAACACCTCAGATCACGCTAAACATTAGGGATGGGCAACGATTAATCGCATCCAAAATAAAAGTTTGTGTTTACATAATATATGTGTGTGTGCTGTGTATAATTATTTTGTATATATAAATACACACACATGCATGTATATATTAAAGAAAAATGTGTTATTTATATGTCAAATATTTATATTTATATATAATATTAATTATGTATAAATATATATATATATATATATATATATATATATATAAAGTATATATATGCAAATATTTCTTAAATATATACATACATGTGTGTGTATTTATATATACAAAATAATTATACACACTACACACACATATATTATGTAAACACAAACTTTTATTTGTTGCCCATCCCTAATATATATATATATACTGTATATGTTTACTACCATATAACACACACACAATGTTTTTTTCTCTCTAATAAAGTGTCTATTGTTGTCTGACCTCAGAGGCTGTTTGAATCATTTTCTCTGTGGGCTGAAGAGCATGAAGATCTTCCTCAGTGTCTCCGAGAGCCCTTTACTCTGGCTGTTCTCCAGTACCAGTGTGTTTAATTCCTCTGATCTGAGGTCAGTGGTCAGAACAGAACTCATGTGTGGTACCAGAGTTCTGACCACAGTAACAACAGAAAAGAAAACACTGCGGTGATGCTATGGTTCTCTGTGTGTGTGTGTGTGTGTGTGTGTGTGTGTGTGTGTGTGTGTGTGTGTGTGTGTGTGAGCTTTACCAGATGAAACTGAGCAGACACACTCACAACTAATGACCAGATCCGAGATTTACACACAACTGACTAAATGTTTCGTGCCAGTTCTACATAACATGAACACACACACACACACACGCTCGCTCGCTCGCTCTCTCTCACACACACACTCACGCACGCACGCACACACACGCACACACACACACACTGACAAACACAAACACACACACACACACACACACACACACCTGTCCCGATCTCGTGAGGAATCTTCATCTATACGTCATTATTATTGTGTTGTTGTTGTTAATGTCCGCGGTACAGTGATCTGCGCTGCTGTCACACACACACACACGTCAGGTCCGGTCGGGTTCGGGACTGTCAGTCACACACACACACACACACACACACACACACACACACACACACACGCTCGCTCGCTCGCTCTCTCTCACACACACACTCACGCACGCACGCACACACACGCACACACACACACACACTGACAAACACAAACACACACACACACACACACACACACACACACACACACACCTGTCCCGATCTCGTGAGGAATCTTCATCTATACGTCATTATTATTGTGTTGTTGTTGTTAATGTCCGCGGTCCAGTGATCTGCGCTGCTGTCACACACACGCGCGTCAGGTCCGGTCGGGTTCGGGACTGTCACACACACACACACACACACACACACACACACACACACACACACACACACACACACACACACACACACTCACCTCAGCGACAGCAGTGCGGCTCTCATCTCATCCTGAAGCTTCGGCTCACAGCGACTGACTCTCTCAGCGGTCCCTCAGGCCGGTCGGTACCGGTTCGGATTCGGGTTCGGGTTCGAGTGTCACTGCGTGGATCGTCCGTCTCCGCGCTCCGCCATCACGTACAGAAACACACACACACACCGAGCAGCTGCAGTAGCGACGCGCGCACTGACACCTAGCGGCGCGGAGACGCATTGCAGCAACTCATCACCGACCGGGGAAGGGAAGCTTCTGATTGGTCCGCACTACTAGCGCTGTTTGTTTTCCATTCACTGCGCGTGAACGCCATGGTGAACGCGCGTGAAGCATACGCACAACCGGCACATCCGGGAACTTAACTGTCAATTTTGTCCCCGCCCCCTTTTGGGGGAAAACAAACTAGACTCCCCATAGACTTCAATACAAAATAACAGCAAAAACTAACGTCCGTACACAGCTTACAGGCGTAAATAACTTAAGAAATCATTTATATAAAACATGTCGAGTAATTATATGTCCACTCTGCCTGCCATAGTGCGTGAAAAATACATACACAAACTTAATTTGGCCAATTTAAAAACATGTCCCTTTATCAGCGTCAAATTGGGGTAACAACCCCACCCAGTGGCCAGAGGTGTCTTACCCGGACATTTACTTTTACCTCGTCGAGTCACTCACGAGGTAAGAGAGTGAATGATTTTATTTCGCTTTTTAAAGTAAAAAAAAACCGTAATGTATATCTCATGAATTAATGATTATGATGGCAGGTAGCCTGGGCTAGTTGATAACGGGCATAAAAAAATGTATTTTTCACGCTCTATGGCAGGCAGGCTGGACATCCGGTGTATATAAGTGATTTCTTAAGTTATTTACGCCTGTCGGCTGTGTACGGACGTTGGTTTTTGCCGTTATTTTGTATTGAAGTCTATGGGGAGTCTAGTTTGTTTTCCCCCAAAAGGGGGCGGGGACATTCTATGATGACGCAGCGCCGGTTGTGCGTATAGCCGATGTCACGTGACCCCTGTTGTTTTTCTCAGCGCTGCTGGAAGCGCAACAATCGCAGTCGTTTTTTGGCAAATTAATTCGTATGTCAGACTTACATCATACAATTTTACACGCTAATAATGGCCGAAGTCGACACTACTAACATACGAACAGCGCTGTTATAATATTTTGCTTGTGGGATACATTTTTTATATCCATAAATCCTGAGTGACAGCAACTAAATCAAACGTTTTCATTTTGTTCTGAGATTAAAAAAAGACGATTATTCCTCACTAAATTAGATTACAGAGAATACACTTATTTTAAACATGATTAATTGTCATAAATTGCTGATAAATGTCCTGTTAGTTGAACAAAAATGCATTATATTTTCAGGAGGCTGAATTAAACATGTAGCCTACTTGTATATTTAAGTGAATTTAGGATGCTCGTTTACAACATAGAATAAAGAATAAAAAAGGTAATTGACCATCTCGCAATTCTGACTTTATAACACGCAACTGTGCGATAAAAAGTCGCAATGATCGCTTCCATTGTGAATAAAACAATCGGAAAAATGTCACACTCTCAGAAAAAAAGGTCCAAAAGCTGTCACTGGGGCTGTACCTTTTCAAAAGGTACGCTTTTTTAGCTAAAGGTTGCATATTATTACCATAATGGTACCTATTAGCACCTAAAATGGACATATTAGCACCTACAATGTATTGGCACCTAAATGTAAATATTGGCACAGAAAATGTACATATTAGCACCTAAAATGGACAAAAGTTTACCTTTTGAAAAGGTACAGTCCCAGTGACAGCTTTTGTACCTTTTTTCTGAGAGTGCACATACAGTTACATTATTAAAAATTTAATATTTTATTAAAAATCAGATTACCAAGCCAGTTATGAGTTAATGTTTGAT
>CM075874.1:34984641-35132141 GCA_038021265.1 Cyprinella venusta
GGGTTGCTAAGCGACGACTGGAGGGAGGGGCTACTGGACGTGCCCTGCAGAGACGGCAGCAGACCTGAAGACACACGAGGTTCAGATTAACGCCAGGATGACATCATGGCTGCACTCTAACATTAGATATATAACTCTGACTCTCTGGTGCTCTCTCAAAACTGAAAACGTTTTTTTACTTGATCGGAATGGTGCAAAACTTGGTAAAGGTTATACGGTCCTGATAAACTAGTCCCACTTGAGCTCCTCAGGGGCAAAAAATAAATGAGTTTCCTCTAGTGGAAGCGTGCGGAACTGCAGCCGAACACACACTCACTGAACGAGATCAGCTCACATGCGGAACACACACTTTGGTTTATGGCTTTGATTTTCTTGCAGTTTTAGAGTAAAATATGTTTTTGACAATTTCATATAAAAATTGCAAATTTTGAGCATTTTAATAAACCATTTATATATATTATATATTATTATTAGGGCTGTGCAAAAGTTAATTGTGATTAATCGCATCCAAAATAAAAACTGTGTTTACATAATATATGTGTCTGTGCTGTATATAATTATTTTGTATATATAAATACACACACATGCATGTATATATTTAAGAAAATGTGTTATTCATATATAAAATATTTATATTTGTATAACATAGATTATGAATTTATATATATATATATATATATATATATATATATATATATATATATATACAGAATTTAAGTGCAAATAATTCTTAAATATATACATGCATGCATAGGTATTTATATATACAAAATAATTATATACAGCACACACAAATATATTATGTAAACACAGACTTTTATTTTGGATGCGATTAATCGCAATTAACTTTTGCACAGCCCTAATTATTATATATGTTATATATTAGGGCTGGGAAAAGATTAATCGCGATTAATCGCATCCAAAATAAAAGTCTGTGTTTACATAATATATGTGTGTGTAGTGTGTATAATTATTTTGTATATATAAATACACACATGCATGTAAACATTTAAGAAGCATTTGCATGTATATACTTTATATATATTCATACAAAATTAATATTATACATAAATATAAATATTTGATATATTAATAACACATTTTTCTTAAATATATACATGCATAGGTGTGTATTTATATATAGAAAATAATTATACACACTACACACACATATATTATGTAAACACAAACTTTTATTTTGGATGCGATTAATTGTGATTAATCATTTCCCAGCCCAAATATATATATATATATATATATATATTTTTTTTTTTTTTATTATTATTATTATTATTATATATTTTATTTTATTTTCACTTCATCTGTGGTCGTGTTTGAGAAGAGATCAAACTTCAGTCTGTTTCTCTAAAGCGCTCAAGATTCACCAGTTTAAGCTGGAAATTAAATTTTCTATGCTCAAAAAGTGAATAAATGGATTATAAATACAGCGCAATATAATTTAGTACCATAAAATCCCTTAAAATTACAACAAGTGAAATAAAATAAAAACATGATCGAAAAATATATAGTACATTAATTTCATTGAAATGAAAAAATTCTGTGTTTTTTGACCGCCGACTCGCGAGCATCACTGAGGGTTAAATGAAGATCTGTGATATATAACATACAGTCATCAACACTGAAGTGGATCAAAGCCTTTCATCAAAGTTACTCATCAATTTTGAACAATAAAGGACGACTCCCATCAACTCTTTGATCCACTTCACGTGTTGAGCGTGTGGTGATGTCACACCTGAGGAGTGGAGGGAGCCGGCGATGCCCAGCTGGGTGAGGGTGCAGGTCAGGTTCCCGGTGCTGAGCGACGGGTATCCGGGCTCGTCCGGGTCCAGCGGGGTGGGGAGAGGAGACGGGAAGTGCAGACTGGACAGATCCGGCAGCGAGCCGCCCGTGTTCAACACTGACGGGCCGTGAGTGGCGCCGCCCTGCTGGTCCGGAGAGGGAAACACACTGCACACACAAACACAGTGACGTCAGATACTGATCTGAGACCAGCGCACAGAGAGAGACTGAAACCATCGACTAGAAATAAATGTGGGCGTAGTGTGTGTGACGTCAGGGGTAGAGGCGTTTCTGAAGTGGGCGGAGCCGGCCGTCGCCATCATGGCCACGCATCACTCCCAGATAAACGAACATGTGCAGAGGCGGATTAGCTGAGGTGATGTGACGCTAACACTAGCACATAAACGTCTAGTAGTGACATCAGCAACAATCGACCTGTCACTCAAGTGGCCACGCCCTTAACCCTTGTGCATCCTTATGGACATTTTTGTCCTTTTCAGTTTTGTTTTCTTGATCACTTTGCCTGTGTTTAAGCTAACTGCAAAAAACTTGGCACAGGTGTGTATTTTTATTGGAATTTTACTATTTCATCGTCATTTTCTTGCATTAGGTACAAAAACACTCCCTCTCAGCACCTTTTGGACAAAAATGTCCCTGTTGAAACCCATTAAAACTGCCATTTTTAATCCCCGGTTCAGTTAACTATAAAATTATGCAATCTTTGTTAAGAGGCTTTCAATCTGTTGACAAGGCTTCAAAATTTTATTTTTTACTATTTTTTATCAGATGGTGTCATTTTTTTAAGTTTGGCCTATAAAACAAATAATAATAATAATAAATTCCTGTTTTCTAGTTCGGCATACAATAGAGCCGACTGGATAAATTATGCAACAATATTTGTAAGACTAAGAGAGAAAAACTGCAAATAATAATCCAATCACTGTGAGCTCCAGTGGGGTTTTGCTGACACCCGATGGGGTAAATATGTTACTACACCCAAACAAACCGTTACTGAAAGCTCATTTTTGAGATCATCCTCAAATTCGGAACACAACCTATTTAAATTTATGGCTTTGATTTTATTGCCGTTTTCAGTTCAACCTGATTTATAAAATATATATTTTATATAAAATATTTTTTATAAATAATTTTCATAAACTTATACCTATATAACTTTTTTTGGATTTACTTATTATTATTTTTTTTACTTCAGCAATAATCAGCAAAGGGTCTTCTTTAAAACGATACCAAACTTAAGTTTGTGCTCCAAAGCGTCACATTTTTTTTTTTACAGTTTTTTGACATGGACATTTTTGTCCTCTTTTTACCCATGTTTATCTTTTTTTAATTGATGCACAAGGGTTAATTATGCAGAACTTTAAGACTTAATATATTGGGCATTTTAACATGCGGGTCTATGGGAGTGAGTCTCTTCTGCAGCGCCTCTAGTGGCCAGTGGAGGAACTGCAGTTTAATCAGAGAGCGGACGGCTGACGCTTGACTGAACACTGATGGTCTTAAACCAGGAACCGTCCAAGATAACATCATCAACACAACATCCTGTTTCAACACAAAACAGCCAGAACATTAACTATAGATCCAGGTCAATTTCATTCCAATATCAGACTGTTAGCACCGGACACTGTGGATCGACTGTGAAGGATTTTATGAGTTATAGACCTTAATATCACTGACCTCTGTCGCTCAGATGCTGAACTAAAGAAATGCTAATATGCTCTAACAGTAAGAGACTAACACACACCGCAGTGGAAGAGGAGGATAAAACACTTTGGACAAGAAATATAACCTGCCAATAAACCACTTTAACTGAGTGTGTGTGTGTGTGTGTGATTTATAACTGCGGGACTGCGGAGTAAAGATGCAGGGAAACAGCATCACTGTGGACCTTTACTGTTACAGGAAAACACACACACACAATCACAGCTTTATTCTTTATGCTTTGGCTCATTTGTTGAAGTGAACTGAGGTGTGTGTGTGTATAAATGAGATATAATACAGTATATGAATGTGAAGAAACCGCAGGAAATGATCACTTCTGGTTTTCAGCTTTGGTGTTTGACCCACGGCTCTCTGTTTCAGCCACTGACACTCATCCCAGCATCCCAGAGCAGAGCTGAGGTCACAGGAATAGGTGAACTCTGTGTGTGTGTGTGAGTGTGTGTGTGTGTGTGTGTTTGTGTGAGAGAGTGTCTGTCACACTCACAGACACTCTGACCTCTCTCTCTCTCACACACACGCACAGAGTGTGTGTTGAGTGTGTGTCAGAGTGTCTCTCTCTCTCTCATACACACACACACTCTCAGAGGAAGAGACGAGTGAATGATTGACTGATGGTGTATGGAGGCGTGTGATTGGCCGGTTGAACTCACGTGATTCCAGGCACCTCACAGGACCGTGGCCGTGAAGAGAGCAGCGGCAGCTGAAGAGAAGACGAGACACGAGTCAAACACACACACACACACACACACACACACGTTTGTTTATCTCTAACACAGCCCAGCATCTTTAACATTTCTGCTGAGTTGCGATAAGGCCTAAAATTGCCTAATCTGATGATGCCGAGTTCAAAAATACAGATGAAAACTTTCCATGTAGTTTTTTCACACAATAAGAATGAAGATTTCGAAGTAAATATACAGTATCTGCAGCAGCTTCCATGCACAGTCAGGCGTTTAAAGTTTGGGTGTAAATTACAAAAACAAGCGTTCGGGACGTATCATCTAATTTTCACAGTGTGGAAAATATGCTCAAATCCTCATTTACCTCAGAAACCTTCACATAAACACAAGATCATGAACAAAATTTGATGCAAAAAAGTATTTGAAAATCAGAAAAAAATACAAAGACTGACATTAGTGAGGAAAGAACTACAAGCCCATGATGCAGTGCGAACGGCATAATCAAATTAAAACATAAACATAAAGCTAGTGATTTAAAAATGTATCTTAACTAGGGCTGTCAAAACGATTAATCGGGATTAATCGCATCCAAAATAAAAGTTTGTGTTTACATAATATATGTGTGTGCACTGTGTATAATTATTATATATATATATATATATAAAAACACATATGCTTGTATATATTTAAGAAATATTTTCATGTATATTCTGTATATAGATTTATATATAATTTATATTATATATAAATATAAATATTTTATATATATATATTTTTTTTTTCTTAAATATACATGCATGTGTGTTTTTGCACAGTGCACCCACATATATTATGTAAAAACAAACTTCTATTTTGGATGTAATTAATTGCGATTAATCGTTTTGACAGCCCTAATATATATATATTTTGCAATAAACTTTATATATATATATATATATATAAAGTTTATTGCAAAATATGCATATATGTATTCAAATATTTAGTGAATATATAGTGCTTCATGGGAGTGGGCGGAGCTAAAGCGCTCTTTTGGCATGTTTAGCTCGTTTCCACTGATTGGTGGAATTTTCTGTAGAGCATTGTGGGTAATGTAGTTTTACCACCAGATAATTTCAAAACTTAGCATCCTCATCCTCACAGTAGGGCTGACTTTAACGCTTCTATTAACCCTAACTTTGACTTTATTGTTAAATATCCGTTTCCTTGTGGAGAAAATGGGTTTGAGCGAGGCGAAACCACACTCGCAGAACATCTGGGCCATGTTTACTCTTTCTAAACCCCGAGATCGGGATCAGGCATGATGTGAAGATGGGAATCAGAGCATGTCTTTTTCACCTCACACATGCTTCAAAATGCACATCATGTTTTATAAGAAAGTGACATGCGAGTGTAAACTAGGGCACTATTTTTGGAATCAGCTTCAAAATGAGTAAGTAACATGTATTGTGTTTGTACTGACTGTAGTTTCATACTGAGCTACACTTTCATTAAGGCATTATTCAGTAGATTTTACTGTCTTTGTGAAGATCACACACACACACACACACACACACACACACACACACACAGAGCAGAGCGCACCTTCCTGGAGTCCCAGGGTTTGAGCAGGCGTCCGTCATCCGGGCCGTTCTCCTCGATGGGAGGAACCGGATAGGAGAAAACTGCAGGAGGAGAACAGAACCTGTCAGAACCCACTCACACACACACACACACACACACACACACACACACACGATGATGGTCACATGAGGAGTGTGGAAGCCACTGACCGGCCCGTCGGCCCTGCGCAGCGAGCGAGAGTCCGGCAGAGAACGTGTCTGCGGCCGGCGGGTTCATCACACTCGTGTGGAGCGCAGAGTCCGAGTTCGTTCTGCAGACACACAAAACCAGACGTCCACATCAAAACAGGCTCACGACTCGGGCTTCACTCGTCCCGTTCAAGATCTCGCATAAACAAATTTAACCCTCGGGTGCTCTTCATTTCGGAGTCACACTTGTTATCTTCCCAGTCAAAAGTGACCGGACACATAAAAATGAAACTTTCTCCATCCCAGTAAAACCAATGCAATTTATTTTTGTTCTATAATATTTATTCTTTTTAATTTAGTATTTTGAGACAATTTAATTGAATTTATAAATATTTATGCAATATTTATTGTTTATTTTTGCCATGGAAAAAAAATAAATGTGAATTCCCCAGATGTTTATGAACACATTTTTGTTGTTGTTTTTGAATATATAGTTGAAACAACCTCAAAAACTATTTCTTATAAAAAAATTTACAAAAAAAATTCACAATTTTTTTTCATTTTTTTACAATTTCCCATTCATTTCCTATGGGGGTCATTTTTAACCAAAGACAAAAATGTGACTATTTTTTTTAAAACCACTTAGCATGCTCAGATCATGACCTCAATTTTTGTGTGTGTTCACATACATAATGCCATAAAAGTCACCAAGTTTCGTAACATTCTGATGAAGCTGTGATTTTTAAAAAATTCAAAACATACTTTTTGTAATCAAATTTTCTTGGTGTGTATGTGTATAAAAGTATGTTTGTATGTGTGTGTGTTGGTGGGTGTGTCTGTTTTGCACTCTAGATGTTGTAGAGTGTCACCCCTTTCCTGCGGTGTACTTTTTTTTAGAATTGTGGCCTATTCGTAGATTGCACACACAAAAATTCTCAAAGTTTTTCGTGTTTTTGTCAATTTCCCATTCATTTCCTATGGGTCGGTCATTTTTGATCGAAGACCACAAGTGTGACTATTTTTATAAGACCACTTAGCATGCTCAGATCATGACCTCAATTTTTTTGTGTGTTCACATACATAATGCCATAAAAGTCACCAAGTTTCGTAACATTGCGATGAAGCTGTGATTTTTAAAACAGAAAACTTGTCGGTCAGAAATGACCGAGAGCACCTGAGGGTTAATTCCATATATACCGTACATACAGAATAATACCATACAATCTCAAAATTAATCAAGCATCTCAGATAATAATTGACCATTAGACTCAATAGTCAGGCCTGCTTCACCTCGGTCCAGATAACACATCATCACAATGAGTCCAGCTCACATGGAAAGGCGGAAATGACTAAAGTCGTGTATAATGCAGCCAGACACGTCATCTGGCGATGTCACTTTGTAAAGAAAGGCAACACGCCTGCGCACATATTTACTCCAGGTTTCAGATTCACGTTTCTGAAGTTGATAGCGATACTTCAAAAAAGGAGCTTTCAGTGTTCGACTGCAGTACCAAACGCTTCCACTAGATGACATTAGCGTTTCATTTTTGAGTGAGAAGTGTGATTATGTTTTCAGGACCATTTAACCTTTTCAAATCATGTCCAGGATTTTTTTGTGTTCACATTTCAAGTGCCAAAAACTTAACCAATTTTTGTACCATTCCAATAAATTAAAAAAATTTCGGGGTCAAAAATGACCGAAGTTCACCATTACATTTTTTGACTTTAAGGAAAGATTCTGAATGTGTATCCAGAACTGGACTGGATGAAGATTGCAGATGCTGAAGAACCGAAAGGCTCCTCTAGCGTGAGTGATCTGTAGAGAGTCGTCACCTGTTGAGGGCGCCGGTGGGCAGCTGGTGGAACATCTGGCTCTTGTCCGAGGGAAAGTTACTGTTCCAGTTCCTTCATGATTGACAAAAAACGCCTGTTACTTCCAGAACTGAGAGCAGAATAAAGAGACGAGCAGCTTGAGAAAGAACCAGAGGAGCGAAGGACGTGTGTGTGTGTGTGTGTGAGTGTCGAGCGAGAAGAGGTTAAACACAGACCGAACCATCTGACCAGCGCAAATACACCTTCAGCCTGTTAGTGTGTGTGTGTGTGTGTTAAAAGCATTCAGATGTTTCTGATCTATCATCACCGGTGTTTGCTGAAATCTCCATCAGAACACAACAAACATCTCAGTGAGACGAAGAAGATTAAGATCATCAACCAGAACAAGACGAGGAACAGCAGCAAAGACTAAAGAGGAGCATCTCACGAACAGAAGAAGAGCAGACGAGAAGATGAAGATCTGTTACTCACACACACACACACACACACACTCACGGCACTGTCCACAAACAGGGTTCAAATCATAGCTGTCAACATTGAACAGTGAAAATAAGGGAGTTTTCCCGGAATCCATCCCCAAAATAAGGGATTTTTTAAATCACGTAGGGCTGTCAAACGATTAATCGCATCCAAAATAAAAGTTTGTGTTTACATAATATATGTGGGTGCACTGTGTATAATTATTATATATATATAAATACACACACATGCTTGTATATATTTAAGAAATATTTTCATGTATATTCTGTATATAGATTTATATATAATTTATATTATATATAAATATTTTATATATAAATAATATTTTTTTCTTAAATAGACATGCATGTGTGTTTTTTATATATATACAAAATAATTATACACAGTGCACCCACATATGTTATGTAAACACAAACTTTTTTTATGGATGCAATTAATCGCGATTAATCGTTTTGACAGCCCTAGTTTAAAGTCTAAAGAGTTAATAACTAGCCTAGAAACTAGTGTGTCGTTTAAAGAGAAAAAAGCGGTGTGTCGCTCTTGCCTTTACGACAACAATTTCAACTGTTATCACATCTTCCAAAATCCACAAAATAGGGAAGTGGGACGTCTGTTTATTTCAATAACATTTACACATTTAGTGTCTCTTAAAGCGCCTATATTTAGCCTGATGGACCATCACTCAGAACACACACTCTGTTGTTATTGGAGCCTATCCTATCTTTATATCCTCCTGAGGCCCTGAACGCTTTTTTGTTTTCAAAAGTTTCTTTTCTTCTTCTTCGTGTAATCACATTGTTAAGAGCATACGAAACAAATTAGAAAAAGAAAAGATATTTTATTCATATGTTATATGACATTAAATTATATATAGGCGAAACTAATGGCAATATTTGAAAATCGATTATTATAATTATTATTTGTTTAAATTACATTGATATCTGAATTTATGTAAAAACCTTGACTATCAAACATCAGAATGTAAAATGTAGGATATTCGAGTACAAAATGACATATAAACATCGTTTCCTATTTTTTATTTTTATTTTTTGCCAGGAAACGCTTTCAACGCACTTGTGTGTCGCGTGAAAAATAGCCGTCAGTTGTATTTCTAGCATGCAGGCGTTTTCTGGAGACGCGCGTGTCACGCGGACCGAAATAAACGGACACGCCACGCAGCCAATGTGTCTCCGGCGCCGCATCCGAGGATAAACGACTTCAGCCGAATCTCGTACGTCTCACACAATCACAGTAAAAATACGGGATATTTAACGGGGAAAATACTAAAACGGGAAGACAGCGGGAAAAGAGCAAAAATACGTGAGAAACCCGGAAAAAAACGGGAGGGTTGACAGCTACGGTTCAAATCCCAACTCATGAAATTTTACAGCAAAAGTCAGTACATGACATCATTATGAGCCAGTGTGAGTGTAAACCAATGAGACGTTACCTTCTCCAGCTGGGGTCAGGGGGCGGAGTCAGATACACAGCGCTGCTGTGAGGGGTGTCCATCTGGGGTCAGAGGTCAAGGAGACAAACTGCACACACACTCATATGTACTTACTCGCATATTACTCATCAAAAGAGATCAAGGAAAAGCTGATTCCTCGTTATATCAACTCGCCATTATTAGTTGATTATTAATTATCAACCTCCCCCGTTCTCATGCACCGCTGAAGGATACGTGTCTCCTGTAGGGTCTGCTGGGAGAGACGAAGTGCCGGTCCCTGTGCACGCGCTCCACCAGACCATGATGCCGAGTGGAGCGACTGGAGTCCAGCGGAGAGTGGAACGAGCCCTCCTGAGACACACACACACACACACACACACACACACACACACAGGGGCGTCAGATCCGTGAGGAGCTGCCGATGGCACAGGTTTGAGTCCTGACACACACACACACACACACACACACACACACACTCACCTGCAGCTCTGAGGGGCTCCTGCCGATCTGGTTGACGTTTGGCAGAGATCCGCCGTAATACGGGCCCTGAGATCTGGCCAGCCGGACCTTCTGTGCCTGGACCTGCACACAAGCACCAGACCAGCGTTTGACACAATATCCCACAATGCAATGTGCTCCACTTCACCTTCCATTTACAGTGTGGAAAATGGACAGGAAGTCTTATTACCTGACATTTACTTGAATCATAATTTCACATCCTTAGTTTCACAAAACTTACAAAAATAAAAAATTGGGGTTTCCCAAACTGGGGCTCGTGATTTGATGACAATAGTCAATTTAATCATATCATGATTTCAAATCAAAATGAAAAAATTAAAACCAGAAAAAAACAACAAAAAAAAAACAGAAAATTCATTAACTAATGAAAAAGGACAGATGAATGATTTTAAAATAAAAATCATCAAATATATGTTATCATATATGTAATCATCAAAAATGTTACTGAAAATTAAATCATAAAAAAAATGTTTTAAATTAAAAAAGAACAAGAAATCATCAAAATAAAACATTTACTAAAAGTTAATTCAATTGTTACATTTCAAATTAAAATAAATATTTAAAAAAAGAATCTTAATAAAATGCTTAATAAAAATGAATGAAAAAAATATGTAAATATTTTACAAATAAAAACATTATATTTAATGTGTGGTCATGTGACAATTTACAACTGTAAACATGAAATTATTGGAATAAATCTCAGGTGGTTCTTGAAAAAATTATTTTAGGTCAAAAATGGGTTGGGCTGACAAAACCAGTTTGGGAATCGCTGCGATACTGGGTCAACAATGCGCGGCATTTCCTGTCCGGCTTAAATAAGGGCTAGCGTCTGTTTAACCCTGGGTTAAATATACAGTACTGTGCTGAAGATACACCATCAAACAAACATGTTTACACACACATGAGCAAAAGAGCATGTTTCAGGGTCAGAGGTCAACCTAATCACATTAACCACAGTTTCCCCATCCAGAGAGAAGTGTGTGTTGACTTACGACCTCACACACACACACACACACACAAACACACAGTCTGAGATTTCCCAGCTGTTCTGAACAGACATAATTAAAGAAATGTTTTTTATCAGGTTAAACTTTGATTAGTCGGTCGCGCACATCCGCCATGTTTGTAGTTTTTTGTAAACGTTTTACTTGCGTTTGTAGTTCCTCCTCCACAGCGCAGTGGATTGTGGGTAATATCAGCTGTTATAGTGAGCACCGATCCACACTTCGAGAAATTGAGACATTGAAACGAAGGGCAGGACTTGCAACAGCACATCTGAGCGTGACCTGTGACCTTTAACCCTCGCAAACACACGTCAAGAGCATCATCGTGCCTGAGAGACGGACAGAATCAGACGATCATCTCTAATCAACCGAATCAAAACACTTACTATTGTGTTTCTATTACTTTACAATCATGACCTGTGCTCTAACCCTTGACCAGGTCATTAAATGACCTTTGCACTTTAACTTCACCGTTGGAAATCGATCATCTGAATAAATAAATAAAAAAATTAAGCGTTTTATTTTGATTTAACATATTCATGGTTTGAGTTTTGGTAAGTGTTTTGTGTTGATAGTTTTTCATTTTAAATTATCTCTTTTAATGTAACATTTTATGACGCAATTATTTTTTTAGTAATTGTTTATTAAAATATTTCTTACTAAATGTGTAATAACTCATCATAAAACACAAGATTAAAATATATTAACATTTAGAATAAAACAAGATAAAAACAACAAAATAAATCTAAATAATCACTTACTGAAACTTATACATATTTTGAATTAAAATAAAAAGCACTTACTAAAACATTTTTTTATTTGATTGATTTGAAAATAAAACAAAAATAATACACTTAATAAAAATGACATTATAAAATGCTAAATTAAATTAACCATTTTATACAAAGAAAAATAAAAATTAAAACATTTCGTCATTTAGCAAACACCTTTGTCCAAAGTGACAAGTTACTAAAACTTAAAATAATGCAAAATAATGCACTAACTAATTTATTTGATAGCCTGAATATTATTATTCCGATGATGGACCTCCAGTGATGAGGTGAAAGTGCAAAGGTCAGGGTGACCAGCCCACATCAGGGTTAGTTATCAGTGACATCTCTCAAACACACACACACACAGTGTTACCATGGTACGTGGCCAAAAATACCATCACACATTCTCTGGCAGTGAACCTAGATAAAGTGAATTAGACATCAGACTGTCCAGCTGATTTCATATGTGATGTTTAGACGAATACACTGATTGATGTGTATGTGTGTGTGTGTGTGTGTGTGTGTGTGTGTGTGTGTGTGTGTGTGTGTGTGTGTGTGTGTGTGTGTCATGCTAATCTGCTGCTAACCGCTTCCTGTCTGACAGACTAATCAAACTCACACACGCATTTAACGTTCTTTTAATGTCGTTTATCATCATAGTGGCTCTTCTAACATCTACCATATAATTAAAGTCTATTTGACGTCTTTCCTTCATTTAATTTTCATGATAACAGCGTTATTGTCGTTAGCTTCCGTTAGCTAGCGCGCTATACCTGCTCGCGCGCGCTCCTGCCAGCCACCGAGCGCGCTCACGAGACGAGAGTAAAACACGGATTTGACGCTTTTCAGCGGGAACGTCGGAACCGCGATCCGGTTCCCGTGAGTGTGTGTGTGTGAGTGTGTGTGTGTTACCCGGGTGGAGGTGAGGTCCATCATGACCTGCTGGAACGCCGCGGTCTCCTCAGCCTGTCTCTGCGTGTGGAGCGCGATCTTCTCGCTGAACTTTCGCGGGTTTGAGGGACCAGAACCGCCGTGATTCGGTCCCGGTGCCGGTCCGCATGATCCCGCGGAGGACATGATGATGATCGAACCCCGAACTCACATACAGAACCGAAGAACCGACATACACACACTTACTGACAGAGAGACACTGACGAGCCCTCTAGGGGCACGAGCGAGACTCACACACACACACTTACTGTACACACTCAATACACACACACACACACACACACACACACTTATTGTACACACTCAATACACACACACAAACATAACATTCAAACTCAACACACACCAACACTGACGGACTTACAGCACAACTAGTATTGAACATAGCGTTTTAATATTGTATATTTTTTACTTTTAACATAATACTTAAATGTTACGTTTTTATTCAGATTTTTAAACCATATTTATGGTTTAAGTTTTAGGTTGTTTTTCATTTTAAATATTTTATTTTAATTTTGCATCTAATTATTTTAGTAAATTATTCATTTCAATTATGTAAGAATTTTAGTAAGCGTTTCATTTTCTTTGTTTTTATTTTTGTTCATTTTTATTTCTTAGTAAAAAAAATAATTATTTATTTAAAATTGTTTCTAGACCTAAAAAAGTATACATTCATGAACATTTTATAATGAATATACAATTTCCAAATATTTTATTGGGTAGAAATTGCTATTTGTTGTGAGTA
This sequence comes from Cyprinella venusta, assembly GCA_038021265.1. Lineage (NCBI taxonomy): Eukaryota > Metazoa > Chordata > Actinopteri > Cypriniformes > Leuciscidae > Cyprinella > Cyprinella venusta. The sequence goes on from CM075874.1 coordinate 34,998,365, forward strand.
AAAAGTCCCCCTGTAGGCAATAGTTGTATCCCTCATAACTGACATATTTAAGCGGTTTTTCCATGAAAAAAGATTCGTTCATGGCTTAAAATATCTTGAACGTATTCAATCATTTAGTATGCGTGTTTCTATGAATATGCAAATGTTTTATAGTTATAATATTGCATTATACATATCATATTTTCCAGGCTTTGCTTTGGAAATATTGTATTATTTATTACAGCCATGCCAATAAAGCTCTTTAATTTTGAATTAACAACTGAACACAACACACACACACAATAAAACACAGCTCACACATTATTAATGATTCTACACCATCTGCTGTGACACGTGGAATCAGATGTTTGCATCATTCTGACATTCATCTGATGTATGTTTGTATTTAATGTTGTGCAGGAATACAGAATCATGTGTGTAAAAATACTATAGCACTTTGTACAACAGCCTACATTAGTATAAAACTGCCTAATAGAGAGTTAAACTAAAGCAAACAGCAGAAAATGTACAAATAAATATCTATGAAGACTTTATTCTCCACATGAGCTCCAGTAATAAAGAAGTGCTCTCTGATTTTAATGAAATGTTGTAAGAATGACAGCTAGTGGTGGAAATAGGTACTGCAGTCCAAATTCAAAATATCAGAGATCGTGTTTCCCCGCCTCCTCAGACTCCTCAGACACAGGAAGTGGAGACTTACACACTGTGAGTGGATGAGCTGATTATTCATGTTTTAATATTTTACACGTTTTACGTTCTCTCGTTCATAGAGATTTTTGGATGAATACTTTATAGGTTTGGTAGAATCTGCGATCTGTGACTCAGTTTGTTTGCTGGCTAAAATACACTGTGTTTTCTATCGGCTAAATACTATTGGCTGAACTGGCAGTGGGCGGAGCCACACAGACCAAAACAAAAACAGACAGACAGCATGAAATGCGTAAAATAATAAGTAAAATAACTGTCTGTAGAAGAGTTTTTCAGAGAAACAAGTATATGAAATTAGCCATGTTCTGGTATTTTATGCTTTAGTAGCACATTTAAAGCACATTTTCTGATCCGAGCGCTCCGATCAGACTTTACAGAACAAGAACGGCAGTGACCAGAGCAAATCCCGTGAGCAGGAACGTGACTTTGTGGATGCGATGCTTCGGAGAGGCCGATTCCTGCCACGGGAGTCCAGCGATGGAGACATAGATGAAGATCCCAGACGCCAGACCCTCCACGGCACATCGGACCAGCTGAACCGTAGCACTGGGAGTCATTCCCATTCCCATCCCGATCCCGATTCCCGCCGGACAGGAGAGGGAGAACAGAAAGATGCATCCGGACGCCACGGCCTGACGGAGACCGTAGTGGCTCATCCGGACGGAGAGACCGAACGCCATGATTGCCTGCCGGAGAAACACCGTCACGCCGATCTGCAGGATCAGTTCGGGATCCAGCCGGGATCCGGCGCTCAGACCCTCGACCAGAGCGCACACACACAGGCAGAACACCAGCAGCAGCACACGCAGACCCACGTGCTCCGGAGAAGCGGATCCGTCAGCCCCGGAGAGACGATGGGAATGACCGGGAGGATCCCGACTCATGTGAGGGTCTATGAGCGCCTGTTTCTCCAGGGATCCGTCGGTCCAGGATCGGCCGGGAGAATCCCGACTCTGGGTCGGGTGAGGGTCTATGAGCGCCTGTTTCCCGAGGGATTCGTAGCCCGTCGGATCTCGGAACGCCAGCAACATCTGCTCCGACACGAACACCAGAAGAAATCCCATGGACACGATGAACTCGGCCAGCGGGAAATGAAGCTGCAAAGACAGAGACTCTCATTAATCACATGTTTAACACCGGAGAACGTTTAAAAGTGCTAATCGAGAACAGAGGTTTACAAATTAAACCCTCAACATGGATTTTTATTATCTATTGTGACATCATGAGGACGTTCCTATGGAAGCTTGTTTCCGCCATAGAATGAAAAATATAAAAGGTAATTGAGACTTTTTATCTCACAATTGCGAGTTTACTTCTCACAATTCTGACATTACTTCTCAGAATTGGGTGATATAAAGTCAGAATTGTGTGATATTAAGTCAGAATTGCAAGTTATTAAGTCAGAATTGCAAATTATTAAGTCAGAATTGGGTGATATAAAGTCAGAATTGCGAGATATTAAGTCAGAATTGCTTGACATAAAGTCGCAATTGCGTGATATAAAGTCAGAATTGCGAGATATAGTCAGAATTGTGTGATATAAAGTCAGAATTGGGTGATATAAAGTCAGAATTGCAAGTTATTAAGTCAGAATTGTGTGATATAAAGTCAGAATTGGGAGATATTAAGTCATAATTGTGTGATATTAAGTCAGAATTGCAAGTTATTAAGTCAGAATTGCAAATTATTAAGTCAGAATTGTGTGATATAAAGTCAGAATTGGGAGATATTAAGTCATAATTGTGTGATATTAAGTCAGAATTGCAAGTTATTAAGTCAGAATTGCAAATTATTAAGTCAGAATTGTGTGATATAAAGTCAGAATTGGGAGATATTAAGTCAGAATTGTGTGATATAAAGTCGCAATTGCAAGTTATAAAGTCAGAATTGTGTGATATAAAGTAAGAATTGGGAGATATTAAGTCATAATTGTGTGATATTAAGTCAGAATTGCAAGTTATTAAGTCAGAATTGCAAATTATTAAGTCAGAATTGTGTGATATAAAGTCAGAATTGTGTGATATAAAGTCAGAATTGCGAGATATAAAGTCAGAATTGCGTGATATAAAGTCGTAATTGTGAGTTATAAAGTCATAATTGTGAGATATAAAGTCAGAATTGCGAGATATAAAGTCAGAATTGCGTGATATAAAGTCGTAATTGTGAGTTATAAAGTCATAATTGTGAGATATAAAGTCAGAATTGCGAGATATAAAGTCAGAATTGCGTGATATAAAGTCGTAATTGTGAGTTATAAAGTCATAATTGTGTGATATAAAGTCAGAATTGGGAGATATTAAGTCAGAATTGTGTGATATAAAGTCGCAATTGCAAGTTATAAAGTCAGAATTGTGTGATATAAAGTAAGAATTGAGTGATATTAAGTCACAATTGCGTGATATAAAGTCAGAATTGTGAGATTTAAACTAGTCTTTTTTCCCCTTAGAATTGGCCTGATAAGTCACAATTGCGAGTTTATATCTCACAATTCTGAGAAAAGATGTCAGAATTTCAACATATAAACTCACAATTGTGAGAAAAAAAGTCAGAATTATTTATTTTATTTTTTAATTCAGTGGCGGAAACAAGCTTCCATATGTTCCAGACCGATCTTGAAATCACAAAAAAAGTCCTGGCTCAGTCTGATGCCTCTGAGGAGGGTCTAGCAGCAGTCCTTCCTCAAACACACGAGAGGCGTTCGCACCGGATAGTTCTAGGCCTCCGGGACGGTTCCCCGAGAGCTAACGGTTCCCATGGGAACGTTTTCCTGGTTGCATTCGCACCGCCAGTAGTGACGTAATCCGCACTTGTTGTCGGGACTTTTATTTTGACGGTGCTGAGAATCCTGTACACTCACCAGTACAGTTTGTAAACACAAAGTCACATTCTTTGATTAATTAATAATGATAATTATTGACTGACCGCGAGGCCGAGCCGGCTGAAGGTTCCTCTGGCGTGGGTCAGATAATCGGGCAGCAGATCCAGCAAACACGAGCACAGAAACACACCGTCAGACAAACACGAGGCCAGACTCATGACTCCGAGACGCACACCTGAGCGACACACAGAGAGGATCATGGGACACCGACACTAGAGCTTTAGCTTTACTTCATGACAGTTAATAACTTTCTGTAGACTGTACTGTACTTTACGGTACTGTTAGTTAAAAAAATACATTATTTAAAATTATAATTAGTGTACATCGAGGTGTTACTTGCTATACAGAAGTAATTGTATTAAAGGACAAAAGAAATTTTGAAGACAGTTAAAGGGATAGTTCACCCAAAGATGAACATCAGCCCATGATTGACTCATGAGTGTGTGTAGATAGTCCTGATGTTCACCTGCCGCTCGTCTGATCACACACACCGGGCCGAAGCCACACAGGAGACTGAAGCACAGCATCAGAGTCAACATCGCCGGCTCGATCCAGGACCCGCAGCCTGACATTTAACAGGAGAGAAATTTAATATTAAATAGCTGGGCATTAATTTAATAGCTGGGCATTAAATTAATTTATTTAATAGCTGGGTTTCTCTACAAACAAAGGGAACTGTAATACAGGTATTTAATGTTTAATATAGGCCACAGTATTAATAAGTCACAGATGCGTGCAGTGATTTATTACTAATGCACAGAAACTGGTTCACAAATAAATGCCAGGCAGAGTTGTGTTTGTGACATAAAACACATTTGTAAATATACTTTTTTATTTGCAAAATCTCATTTTATTTATTTGGGAGTTTTATACATTTTTATGAATCTCTTTACATTTGTTTGTAAATCTTAATCTATATATTTGAAATAATGCAACCCCATATTAAACAATCACCACTGAACAGAATTCAGGAAAGCATCGTTCAAGAAACACTGTCAGACTTTACAGTAGTTCTCAAAGTACTCACCAGTACACATGAAATAAAGATTATCTTTGTTGTTGTTGTGTGTTTGTGTTGCTGGATCTCTTCTACATAAAACTTCTCTTCATAATTCAAACCACAGATTCAAACAAAAAGTAAACGAGACTGAATCATAAGCGTCCGCCAATAACTTTCCACACTGCAAACAAATCCAGTTTTGTTCGTGTTTAACATGTTATATGAACATCACTCGAGCAGATCGTGGGTTTTTCTTGAGGATTGTTCCCGTATAAGCTGCACTTCTGTTCCTGTTTTCGGGAAGCGGACAGTGAGTCACGACATGTTCCGAATCTGATTCATTTCAGTGAACAATTCAGCGGACGAGTCAGTTGCCTGAAGTATTGTAACGTCCAATTCATTAAAGAGATTCGGCTCAAAAGAGTGAATCATCTGCGAAACGGGCATCAATATGAGTCACAACTTGTCTAAACCTGCTCAAAGAACATCACAAACATGAATTAAATGCCCGCAACCAGTGATTTGGGCATATACACTGAATAAATTATGATAAAATCAAAAATAGTATATTAAATACAGAGGACGCTCTTCAAACTAAAACATTAATTCACTTCGCCGCGTACTCTATAATGTTAGTACACGTCATTGGTAATGGAAACCCCCAATAAAATCTCCATAAAATTATTAAAAATCATTTATAAGTAATCAAAAAGAACGATTGTGATTGGTCCATCCACCCTGACTAGCGCGTGGAGAAATGTAACAGGGATCACCTGATACATTTTAAAATACTTTGAGGTAATAACGAATACTTGAATACTTCATATAATATATTTTAATATACTGATAAGTTAAAAAAAAAATGTTTTTAAACTCTGATGTGCTGCGATGCGCGTGATGATGTGCTATTGGTCAGCGTCTCTCCAGAGCCCCGCCCACAAGCCGAACGCGGATGTGAATCACACTGAATCAAATGAACCAGAAGATCCGGATCCACACAGGGAAATATTCGCGATTGCTCGCATGATACACCGAACACTCGTGTGTGAAGGATGCGAGAACCCGAGATAATGTCCGGGGACGTCAAATCCACCGAGCGAGTGAGTAAAGCGTGCAGATAACACTAGAAACGCGGTTTATTTACTCTGCTTGATTGACAGCTCAAGATACAGACACATCATCAGCTGTTGTTTATGCTGCTGTACTCTAATCTTCATGTGTGTTCAATAGCGCATGCTGATATTATATATCTATTCCGAAGGCAGAGCTAGTTTAGTGAGTGTAGAGAACTAGAGAAAGGGTCTGTTGTTATATTATGTGTGTAACACAGTAAGTCCAAACCCGACCAGGATGTCCACATCCTCCCACAGACAGACAGGTGAGGTGACAGACAGGTAGAGCTCGTTGAACCTCACGTGTCACTCTACCTGAAACAGGTTCTTTACTTCTATACTGTTAAAATGTCATTGTTTACGGAAAACTGCTTCTTGTTCAGACAAACCATTGATTTCTTCCATGCACTGGTCAGTTCCTGCGTCCATAATACGAGACTAGCGGAAAGAAATCATCCGAAATACACTTTATTGTGTTTATTTTATTGCACTTGATATATTTGCTGTAGATCTTTAAAGGCGGTCAGTTTGAGTTATAAATCTCCACTTTAGCAGCTTTACACACACCAGACTTTACAGTTTTATTCATATACTGAAGGTTTGTTCATTTATCATTTGCATGGTTTATACATTTTACCCCACGGTGAGAATATTCGTATTATATGACAGTATTTTCTGATTTATGGAGTGAAATGAAATACAGAACCTCTTCAAAGCATTTAATACATATGTCAACAAAATCAATCAAGAATCTCAAACCTGGCTTTACCCAATGTTCTTGGAATTTATGCAAACGAGTGCATATTTATTTAGATAATGCCTCATTTGCATATTTAACACTTGTGCTGTCCTTATTTGTGAACCACATTCATGTTCCTTAGAATTATGAACTTGGCGTTATCAAATGTTCTGGGAATTTATGCAAATTAGTGCCTATTTAAATAGATAATACATAATTTGCATATTTAAATATTTTTATTTTTGCGCGTCTGTATTAGGATGCTGAGGAGGCCGTGGAGAGCGGGCTGATCCTGGATGATGGAGTCCTGTACTCGGAGGACTGGAGCGTCGGGCCGCGCTGTGTGAGTCAATCACACACACACACACACACACACAGTTTGTTTTTCAACTTCCCGTAAAGTATATCAGGCGTTTTAAAGGAGTAGTTCAGTTAAAAAACACTTTTGCTGATAATTACCTCACCCCCGTGTCATCCAAGATGTCCATGTCTTTCTTTCTTCAGTCGAAAAGAAATTAAGGTTTTTGATGAAAACATTCCAGGATTTTCTCCATATAATGGACTTCAATGGGGTCCAAACGGTTCAAGGTCCAAAAGACAGTTTCAGTGCAAACTGTTCAAAGGGCTTTAAACGACTCCAGACGATGAATAAGGGTCTTATCTAGGACCCTTTGAGTCACGACTCGATAAGAATAAGATTCGTTCATTTTGATGAACGAGTTTGAACAGGAGAGTCACGAACGCTCATCACCGAACTGAGCAAGACGAGCATTTGAGCTTGTAAAACTTAAACTTTGTTGTTTATTTATTAAATGAGCGATCGTTTCGCTTGATAAGACCCTTATTCATCGTCTGGTGTCGTTTAAAGCCCTTTGAACAGTTTGCACTGAAACTGTCATTTGGACCTTGAACCGTTTGGTCCCCATTGAAGTCCATTATATGGAGAAAATCCTGGAATGTTTTCATCAAAAACCTTCATTTCTTTTCGACTGAAGAAAGAAAGACATGGACATCTTGGATGACACGGGGGCGAGTAAATTATCAGCAAAAGTTTTTTTTTAAGTGAACTACTCCTTTAATGCATCAACAATGACTATTCTGTCTGTATTTACTTCATGATGTTCCAGACCTGTGTGCGGCCTGTATTACAAGTTTTCTGAAATGTCAAGTTCACCAACAAAAGAAAGTCACATAAGTTTGGAACAATATGAGGGGGAGTAAATGATGACAGAATCTTTATTTTTGGATGAAGTCCAGATTGCAAAAGTGAATGTGACACGTGAAGGCCGAGTAGCGTGACCTACATGTAACTGCACTCTCTCTCTCTCTCACACACACACACACACACTCAGACTCGTCCCTAAACCATCCCTGACTGTGTTCCAGAGTTTGAATGACAGCGAGCCTGAGGAGGTTCTGAACGCCATCAACCCGAACGAGATGTACACGTCAGCGCTGTCCGAGAGCGACAGTGGCCTGTCTGAGGACCAGTCTGACGAGCAGAACCACAGCGTGTATCAAGTGGTGTATGACATCAGCAGTGTGGGCGGAGCCAGCGCAGAGCAGCAGCCGCCACAAATGATCTCCATAGAGCTGGGTGAGCACTTCCTGTTTCAGTCTGTCATGTGACCAGAGAGAGCTACATGTAATCTGCATGTAATCTGCATGTAATCTGCATGTATGTAATCCGAAAGTAATCCGCATGTAATCCACATGTAATCCTAAATTAATTTACATGTAATCCGTATGTAATCCGAATGAAATCTGCATGTAATCCGCATGCAATCTGCATGTATGTAATCCGAATGTAATCCGCATGTAATCCACATGTAATCCGAATGTAATTTACATGTAATCCGCATGTAATCCACATGTAATCCGAATGTAATTTACATGTAATCCGCATGTAATCCGAATGAAATCTGCATGTAATCCGCATGCAATCTGCATGCATTTAATCCGAATGTAATCCACATGTAATCCGAGTGTAATCCGCATGTAATCCACTTGTAATTGTCATGTAATCCGAATGTAATCTGCATGTAATCCACATGCAATCTCCATGTATGTAATCCTCATGTAATCCCCATGTAATCCCCATGTAATCCCCATGTAATCCGCATGTAATCTGCATGTAATCCACATGTAATCCTGTCCTCACGCGTCCGGTCTGTGCAGATGAGTGGAGCTCTCAGATGCTGCTGTCGGAGTCGTGTGTGGTCAACGAGCTGGTGTCGTCTGTGAAGGTGGAGAACGTTTCCAATCACGACATGCAAAACATGCACAACCCAGACAGCTTTTTGGTAGGTTTGTTTTAAAGGAAGGGTTCAGCCAAACTGCGTGAGCTCATGGTGTGACATTTAAACTCTCCTGCTCAGGTTTATCCCGATCTTCAGCTCACAGACGAGGAGCAGAAGCTGCTGGATCAGGAGGGGATATCTCTGCCCAATAATCTGCCCTTAACAAAGGTCAGACACGGAGAGGGAGTGAGTGAGTGAGAGAGAGAGTCAGTGAGTGAGTGAGTGAGTGAGTGAGTGAGAGAGAGAGTGGTTGTGTGAGTGAGTTAATCTGTTAATCTCACAGGCCGAGGAGAGAATCCTGAAGAAAGTGAGACGGAAGATCCGGAACAAACTCTCGGCTCAGGACAGTCGCAGGAGGAAGAAGGAGTATATCGACGGCCTGGAGAGCAGGTGAGGTCACATGACCCCTGACACACGTGAGGTCACACATGACCCCTGTTCCCGTTCCTAACACAAGTCCTGGGATAATATCTTTATTCTTCATCCAAATATTTAATCTGTTTCTGAAACAATCACTGTTTGATGATGAAAAACCTCCAGTTCTCCTCTATATGAGTGTCAGTGTTCCTGAACTCCTCACACGCCTCCATTATAGTCTCGAGTTTCTTCCACGTCACAATATTCCTCATTATAATAATTAATGCGCAGAATAAAGGGGCGGGGCCTGGGTGAGTTAGTTAGTAGTGTGTTAAACTGGCCGTTATGGAAAGGGGCGGGGCATTTCCCAAACACACTCAAAGCACTCGACCAATCAGAGCACAGTTCTTTTTTAGAAGGCGGGGTTCATAGAGACAGGAAGTAAACAGAGCGTTACTGACAGACTGGGAAGAGAGGAGCCGCAACAATGGAGAATATGAGGAGAATAATGTGTGTGTGTGTGTGTGTGTGTGTGTGTGTGTGTGTGTGTGTGTGTGTGTGTGTAGGGTGGCAGCTTGTTCAGCCCAGAATAAAGAACTGCAGAGAACCGTCACCCAGTTGGAGAAACACAACATGTGAGTGAGCTGAACACGACTGAACACATAATTATTGTTTTGTTTTAATGCGACAGCGTTCCACAATCCAGTCGACTGCATGTTTGATTGTTTGTTTGTTTGTTTGTTTCAGGTCTCTTATGGCGCAGCTGCATAAACTGCAGGCGTTGATCAAGCAAACGGCCTCGAAAGCGGCGCAGACGAGCACATGCGTCCTGGTGCGTGAGTTTGTGTGTGTGTGTCTGTGTGTGAGTGTGTGAGTGACTCTGTGGCACACACACACTTCAGTCTTCAGTTCACCAGTGTGTCCTTCCTCCTCCCAGATTCTGGTGTTCTCTCTGGCTCTGCTGATCTTCCCGAGTTACAGTCCGTTCAGCAGGACCTCCCCGTCACTGGAGGAGGAGAGTTACGCCCCGTCCGGCGGTCAGCAACACTGTTATTTATATAAATATATATATATATATATATATATATATATAATCTCCATCTATAGGCTGATCACACATTAGAGGTCAAACCTACATTATGACAGAATGTGTCATAAACCTACATTATGTATAGCCGTAATGCATCATCGCGCTACGCTTCTCCTGCGATGTGTTTAACAGGAGAGTAGAATAAGGAAATTTATGTTGTTTTAGATCATTTTCTTCATTTTTGATTGAATTAATTCCTCAAGTATGCATATCAATAATTTAATTTCCTTTTTTTAGTTAATTTAGTTCCTAAAATAAACCAAAAATAAAATAAAAAAGTTTAGAATTAAACTAGTCAAAATAAACACAACAAAAGTTCAGAATTAAACTAGTCAAAATGAATGAAAAATAATTTTAAGTTTAGTATTAAATAAATAGTAAAATTGAAAGTTTAGAGTTAAACTAGTTAAATAGAAAATGTATTTAAAAGTTTAGAATTTAACTATTTAAAATAAATGTAAAAAGTTTAGAATTACACTAGTTAATAAATTAAATAAAACTATAGTTTGGAATTAAACTTGTTAAAATGAGCAATAAAATTATGTTTTGTATTAAACTAGTTAAGATATAAAATAATTAATTCAAAGTTTACTAGTTAATAAATTAAAGGAAAAGTTTAGAATTAAACTAGTCAAAATAAACACAACAAAAGTTCAGAATTAAACTAGTCAAAATGAATGAAAAATATTTTTAAGTTTAGTATTAAACCAGTTAAAATAAATAGTAAAATTGAAAGTTTAGAGTAAAACTAGTTAAAGTAGTTAAATAGAAAATGTAATTAAAAGTTTAGAATTTAACTATTTTAAATAAATGTAAAAAGTTTAGAATTAAACTAGTTAATAAATTAAATAAAACAATAGTTTGGAATTAAACTTGTTAAAATGAGCAATAAAATTATGTTTTGTATTAAACTAGTTAAGATATAAAATAATTAATTCAAAGTTTACTAGTTAATAAATTAAATGAAAAGTTTAGAATTAAACTAGTAAAAATTAATTAAAAATGAGAATTAAACTAGTTTTAAAAAAATTAATTAAACTACTAGTTAAAATAAATTTAAAATTTTGATTAAAAGTTTAGAATTAAAATAGATTAAAAGTCTTAACTAGATGTGAGAATGAGACTGTCTTTGATTATTGTGCAGTGAATGCAAGTTGCCACGCAGATATTTTGATGATGATGATGATGATGAAGATTGACTCCTGTAATGTGGTGTGTGTGTGTGTGCAGTCCTGTCCAGAAACATCCTGAATGACGCGGGCTCTCTGGCGCTCCTGGAGGATCCGCTGGTCCCAGATCCCACAGAACTGAAGCTGTCGGACGCAGACTGGCCCTCAGATGCGCAGTCGCAGACAGAAGAGCAGAGGAACGGCACGAGCGCAGACACACTCCTGACTCTATCGGCTCCTGCAGACGCAGACACACTCCTATCTGCGTCTCTAAAGGCTCCTGCAAACGCAGACGCAGTCGCAGCCACGCAGACGCACGCAGACGAGATGTGACCCTCTGTTAGATACGGCTCTATGGAGTTAGTTTTGTGCCATAATTAAAGGCGTGGTTGATTATAATTTCACTTTTCTAACTTCAGTGAGTGTGTCATGTTGCTGTTTGAGCATAAACAACATCTGCAAAGCTACGACGCTCAAAGTTCAAAGCAAAGGGAGATTGTTTATGTTAAAGAAATTGCTTTTGAAGAACTACAACAAACGGCTGGTAGAGACTACACGACTTCCTCCCGGGTTAGTGACATCACAGACCGTAAAATTTACATAAACTCCGCCCTCAGGAACGCAATTTGTAGATAATCATGATAGAATTTGCTAATCAATGGCTAGAATATAAGCACACACACACATAAGCTCCTGAAGCTCCGCCCACTGTGCCGGGAGCTGCAGCTCATTTGCATTTAAAGGGGCACACAGAAAAATTACGTTTTTGCTCACTCTCAAACAGTGACAATTTTAACATGTTATAAAAATATCTGTGGGGTATTTTGAGGTAAAACGTCACACACACACTCAAAGACTTATTTTACTCCGAGTGAAAAGGGCATTATACCACCCGATTAAACGAACAAATCCAGCATTTAGCAAACAAACTCGATCTGCTTTTTATTTAGAATACAAGTAATTTAGCTAGATGAGAATCCACATTTAGTTGCTGAATCTTTGGGTCTGACAGTGCTGAAACAACAGAGTACTATTTCAGTATGACACATCATGGTACAGGGGTTTTTAAAACTATCTATAGGGTGTCTGTCCTTCTGTGGAAGAGAATGTATGTATATAACTCTGAGCAAATAACATTCGGGAGCGCATTAGGGCCGGAGCGTTAGAGCAACTATAATGCAGAAGTTGCTCGGCTTTGTTTGTGAATAAAGTTTAATATTTCTGGCATCATCAGAGATCTCTGTGAAGTTATTTAAAAAAGACAGAAACCACTTCAAATGGCACCCCAGATGGGACACTTTCAGGAGCTGATGTTGAACTGCGGCGAGCTTTGCTGGAAGAACGACACAAAAGTGGCCACAAGGTAAGAAATTTTTGCTTTAAAAGGTTTGTGTATTTCGCCCAGACGTTTGCTTGTTGCGGTAAGACATTTAAAATAAGCTTCTTAACCCTCTGATAGTCTTCGGGGTCTATTGGACCACAAATGACTTTTGCTTGAATTAAAAAATGTTCTCTTTTTCCAAATGGTATGAAACTTCCTACGGCTCTCAACACTGTCTAGATCTACAAAAAAAATACAAAAAAAATAAAATGGAATTCTATCTGTTTTTATGTAGGCGTGACAAAAATAGTCACACTCGTGGTCCATTGGACCCCAAAAAATAAAACATAATTTTCCAACAGAACAATAGTTGTTGTTTTTTTTTTTTACTTTTTTTATTAATGTTTTTACTCAACATTTGTGCAGTTTTTAGGGGATTTATGATATCTTTTAAATATATATAAATAAATTAATTAATATTTATTTATCATTGGACACAAAATTCATCATCAAAATCAGAAATAACGCAGAACACAGACAGAAATGAAGTGGCACACTTCCAACAATGCAAAAAAACATCCACAATCCAAAATTATCATGCTCACACACACGCACACACACACACACACATATAGAGGAATACAATATACAGGAATACACACAGACTATAAAAACTGTTCTCTTATCATTTGTAAAATAAAATACTCTAAAATGCAGAACCATCGCACAAATAAATTGGTAACACTAAGACACATTGGAAATGTGCACACACACACACACACACACACACACACACAGGAATACATTTGTAAGGCTATAAAAAAGATAGAAGAGATGAGACCAACTATTGTTCTATTGTTCCTAGTTGTTCGATTTTCTTCCCAATTTTTTTTACAAAAACAAATGCTAAACTTTGACAAAAAGTATTTTATTTCTGTTATAATTGTGATTTTATTATATTTAGATATGAATCCAACTGAATCCAACTTTAGAAACTAAATCTTTCACTAATTCAAATAGTATGTAGGCCTTGGCCCAGTGGAGCTCTATAGCCATCTAGTGGTTAAAGTGACTTATTACAAATTTTAACCTGTATTTTCAAAAAATGGACAAAAATCTTACATTCAACCTTGTAAAATTATCCATGGTATCCCCAGGAATGAAAGTTAGAAATCTGGGTCTGTTATAAAGTCTATTTAACATAAAATGCGGGTTTTTTTGTAAAGATCCTATTTAAATAAATATTTATTCATTTATAGAAATAAATAAAAAATCACAAATCCTCCAAAAACTACACAAATGTTGAGTAAAAACATTAATAAACAGAGTAAAATTATATTTGTTAAAAAAAATATATTTTATTCTGTTACAAAATTAGATCTTATAGTCTGGGGGCCAATAGACCCTGAAGGTCTATTTGACCCCTTTTTAACACATGTTATGTAAAAAACAACACATAATGTGTTAAATTTTAACACATGTGCTGAGTCAGCTCAGGGACAACACATTTTGTGTTAAATTTGACACATTTGTTCTAAGAGTGATGGTCTGCTCGGGGAAGCTATTGTTTAGTTTATATGTTATGTTTGATGATAAGGTTAAGGCTCGAACTCCTGATCTCATTTAACGAGTCAATGTTGCCTCAGTCTGGTTGATGGGTGTTTGAGTGCTGTACTTTGAAAGTTAATAAATATAATTCCTTAAATAACCAAAATGTATTTTTCACTATTTAGTCTATTTTTTTTTTTTGTCTTTTTGTTTTTGTAAAATCTTTGCACTTTGGTGGATTCCTACAGTTACATAAGCACTATCGCCAAGTGTCATACATTTAAAAACAGATGATCCTATCAGACAATGTTATATTCATTGTGTGTGTGTGTGTGTGTACACAGAGAGAGAGAGAGAGAGAGAGAGAGAGAGAGAGAGAGAGAGAGAGAGAGAGAGAGAGAGAGAGAGAGAGAGAAGGCCTACATTGAATCTCATTGAATAATATAAGCTTATATTATATTTTATTGTCACACTTTAATGGGAAAATGAATTTATTAAATGAACAAATCAAACACAAACATGTAAGGTTTTTATTTGTAGACATAACATTGAAACTCTGTAGTGTGTTGTGTTTGCTTCATCTGTCAGAGCTTCTGGCTGCTTTCTTTTAAATAAGCACCAGATGGCGCTGTTCTCCACGCTCTCGAAGCTTTGAATCTTTTCCCGGAACAGTCCACTATAAGTTGGGGGTTGTGTGTTAATTCACATGTGTTTAAAGGAGGTGTTTTAAGTATGAATGTCTAAGTGTATTTTCTTTGTTGCTTTATGGTAAATGTTATTCTTATGTTCATTCGTGTCCGTGTATTGCTGTATATATTTTCCTCTTTTATGTTTGCTGTAATAGAATGAGAAGTCTTGTGATTACCCCTGTAATTATCAAAATGGTTTGGTCCGAGTTTTTAAAAGAGCTTCGTTGGCTGTGGCTGGGTTAGATCAGGGACGCAGGGGTGTGTTGTGGATGCATAAGCCAATTCTCATGCCAATGCCGAAAGCTGAAGCTCGTTCCGAAGCTCATGCTTTAGCTCATCCCTCAGCTCATGCCGAACCTCACGCCGACACAGACGCCGACGCTACTGCCGCCGCTCATGTGGATGCCCACTCACTCTCAGAAAACAAGGTACAAAAGCTGTCACTGGGATGGTACACTTTTGTACCTAAAGGGTGCATATTGGTACCTTCATAGTACATGTTTAAAAGGATTTGACTGTCTGCATCTGATTTTAATTAGATGAGTGAACCCCTCTGGGTGCCTGTCAGAGCACAGTGTAATATAAGGATGAGGAGACAGTTGAGCAGGTTTAGATAATATATTAATATAAGATCAGTCCACAGAGGTACATGTGTTTTACAGGTCTTACAAGCAGTAGAGGAATTAGTCTGGAAAACAAGAAATACCATAAAAGGATAATAAATAACAAGTTAAGCTTGGCATATACAATATTAAACATCCATTGGTGCATTAAAGGCAGCCAAAACATACTAAATCCTCATCAGTAACATTTCTCCATAGAATACAATCCATTAAAGGAAAATTAAGGCATCGAATTGTGAATTATAGATCACAAACATAACTTTATATATGAATAAGAGCACATGGCCAAATTTACATCACTCATCTGATATAAACGGCTCAGAATCTTGAATTATTATTACAAAGGAATGATAAATTCCCATCAAAAATCCCAAAACAGTGATCTACATCTGAATAAAGAAGAATAATCACATATATAACCGAATCACTGAGCCAAACTAAGAGAAACAATAGCTGAGGGCATGTCTGTGGACATGCGTCCGTGAGGCGATCGGCGTAACATGGCCGTTCAGCAGGCAGCAGCCAGTGTTGCCAGATTGGACTAAAGATTTCCAGCCCAACTACGGTTTAAAACCCGCCCATTTAAAAAATTCCAGCCCAAAATACACACTGATATTAAAACTGTTATAGCTACAATAAAACAGATATAATTAATTTTCTTATTAATCAACCAGACTAAAAACTGACAGAGCACCATGCTTGCGCTGTATTTACAGCGCATCTTTTTAAAAAAAGAATTATACACAAGGTTAACACAAGGTTTTGGAAACCTCAGAAGACAGCATGTTTAATTGTTCTTGTGCTACTATTGTCAGAAATACAGTTCTTCCATAATAGGCCAATTTTCAAATCATTTTCATGACACTTTATTTTTTGTATTAGTGCTTAAAAATGTGTACTTTATTTACAACTAATTACATTTTTTATATTATTGAAATTATTATTATTTAACAATCAAGATGAATTCTTGTTTTTTCCCTTCTTTTGATTTTAAATACAATAACGACTGATTGATGCATTGAATCTTCCCTAGACACTACATCAGCTACTTGTTATGTAGCTACTTGCATCAGCTACTGTTATTAGGTTAAAGAAATGATCAAATGACTTAAGAATTGTACAACAAAATAAAATTGTGCTATAATAGCATAAACACGCTTACCTTTTAATATGGAGTTAATATAGAGAATCTCCGCAGAACTGGTGAAAACGTCTCTATTATAGGTCTAAATTATAGAACCAACTTTGTACAGTCACAAACAGATAGATTAATAGAATGTTGAGTCGAATCTCTCCAGCAACTGCCGAGGTTAAGCCATTTCTGACCAGGCCAGTGCACACATCCATGATGCTGGAGAGTAGCGGTTGTCCCATACGATTCCCAGTGTCATCTTTTAAAAGCGAGACGAGGGAAAATGCTCGCTCAACATGGGCATTGGAAACAGGCAGAACAAGAAGTCTTATAGCACCTTGTGCCAATTCCTGGAAACACTTGTGCCCCCCTGCATCTTTAAACGCTTCGACTTCGAGCCAAAACTTGTCGATGTCCTGATCATCAGAGAAGCCTGCGGTTGTCACATTCCTCTACTGCGTTTCTAATGTATCAATGGGGCACGAGAAAAGATCAGCTGGCAAGTCCTTTACTCCAGGCCGATTTATAGTGGACATAACAGATTTCGGGCAGATGAGCTCGAGTTTGCGCAGGAATTCAGTTAAACGCAATTGATACTGCTTTACGAGTTCTTTCAGAAAATCCATACAGCGCGAAGCAATTATCTCCTTCATGTCTGGGGATAACCTACTTTCCTCCAGTTTGTCCATAAATGTGGAACCCAGGTCTGCATCCAGAGGGGATAGGAATATACCAGACTGTGTGAGGTCAAGTTCACGGAGCTGATTGTGATTGCGCAAGACGCTCGGTTTGAGAATGCGTCTGACAGTTGTCATGTACAGCCAAACACACCGAGAGTGTTTCCTGTTTCTAATTGAAAGCATTTATTTACAGCTTTGATTTCCATCAGAACAAGTTGAAGAAAGTCTATGTAAAGGAGATTACTTTTGTCGTTGTACATTTCCTTTAAAGGACGGGCAGTATAACAGTGTTCTGTGCTTGAAGCCATGTTAAAGTGCAATGTGAGAGCATCTTTTTGATCCACCATGCGGTTAATGCAGTCAGCCATCACAAGCCAACGGGTACAGCTTGGACTGGATTAATTTCAAGGGGCAGCCCCCGTCATTAATAGTCTCGTAAATGTTCCTGTATTCATACTGTCGCTTTGCTGAATGAGTGAACCAGTTTTAGGTTTCTCTAACCATCTATTCTATGTTGCTCGGAAGAAGCTTCATTGCTTTATTTGCAACAATGTCAAGTGAATGGCAAACGCATCGAATAAGCTGCAGGCTTGACTGTATTTGTTTCAGTAGGGTGAAAACCGAGTGTTTTTTCCAACCGTTATGCTGGCGCCATCTGTGGCAATACCCATCATGTTTTTAATCTTCAGGCTGTTTTTACTTAGAAAAGCAACAACAGTGTCTGATATGGCTTTAGCATCGGCGTCCAAGTCCAAGATATGTACTGACAAACTTGCTGTTTTATTGAGTGGTATTTCACACAAATGCAAAGAAGTTTGTTTACGGAAATGTCAATGCTTTCATCGAGATGCAGGGAATATGGAGACTCACCAATATCCTCCACAAGTTCTTCCCTGAAGTGTGGTGCAAGGACAGATTTGATAATCGCTTTGTCCGGTGCATCTGGAATGTTCCCATCTCATCTTTCAAAATGTCTGACAAATTGTCCACCACATTTATTGAACTGTGATAAGCAATGTAGGCAGTGATTCTAATTTCACGACGCTTTTGGTCATCTTTGATCAGACACTGCCCTGCAGCTCCCGCTGGCACAGTAAAAGTTTTTACACTTGGTGCACAGTGCGATTTGTGTTTTTTTGTGTTGGCATCAAATCAAATCGTTTAACTGGGCTCTGATTTCTGATTTACAAAATTCCTTTGACTCATCCCCTACCACGGGTGCAAACCCTCGAACAGCTTCCCGGCCTCTCAGGATCCAATAAGTCCTCCTTATTTCAGCAAACAGCCGTTCTGATCCAGGATGATGCAGCTGATTGTCGTAATGACGGATGATCAGGCGAGTAACTGGATGCTTAGGGTCTAGGACTACAGGATGGAGGACAGAATCCGCAAGGTCAGCCACTCTCCTCAAACGACCACCCACTCAAATCAAGCCAGCAGAAAGATCAATCTCCGGTGCCAAGGCGACTAGACGGCTACTAAGTTTAACTGGCTTCCCAGATTGTAACAGATGGTGATCTTCCGGGAAGAATTCCTGTTGGACCTGTTTAAGGACATGGGCCTCAGCTCGATGATAATCTGCAGCTTCTGGACCAGCGTCATTAACTGGGTCAATTTGAAGTTCTTGGGCAGTGGCGTCCAGCAGATCTAACCAGGTAGGATAGTTCCATCTAGCTGTGTGGCTACAGGGAGTAGATGAGGCAACAACTCCACAAAAGGCAGACTTCCGCAACTCTCTTGGATCTTCACTAGGCTCAGGATTAGGAAGGACTGGCCATTCTCTAGGGTCAAGGAGAAGAAAAGGGGGCCCTTGGGACCATCGGTTTGGGCTGGCAAGGTAGGAAAGCGATCTCTCCCTCTTGTTAGGTAATCAGCCGGTTATTGGTGGAGCTAACATAATGCCAAGTGCACTGACCAGTAAGCTCCTGGATCTCGGCAATCCTATTGCCAACGAAAACTCGATAGCGGCAGGATTCAGACCTCAACCATTGAAGAACCGTAGTAGAATCGATCCACAGCACGGTAGACTGTATTGTCAAGGTCAATTCGTTAGACAGCAACTTCGCAAGCTGGGCTGCCACCAAGCTCCCACAGAGCTCCAATCTGGGTATAGAGTGTACTCTCCTGGGTGTAACACGGGAACGAGCGATAAGGACAGGAAGGTCTGACCTGCAGGATCAATGGTACGTAGGTATGCTACGGCTCCGTAGGCTTGCTCCGATGCATCGGAAAAAACATGGACTTCATGTGTAACTCCTTCAATCCCAACTTCAGGAGGTACATAAGGACGAGGAAGAGAAACACTTGGAAGGTAGCGAAGTTCTTCTTCCCACTGTGTCCAGGAGTGAAGCAGGTCAGGAGGTAGGTTATGATCATCCCACTGTCTCTGCTGGTTCCAAAGGTGCTTGACGATCACTTTCGCTCGGGTGATGTAAGGAAGGAGCAATCCCAGAGGGTCATATTGTGTAGCAAGGATCTTATAAATATTCCGCAAGGTAGGGGCCTCATAGTCCACAGGTCGGTGTTTATAGGACAAGGTATCTGACTGCCAATTCCAACTTAAACCTAACGTGGACTTGAGTCACTAAACGATAGGTGACTCAATACAGCAGGATCGTTACAGGCCATACCATATTCGTCTTCCTCTTGTAGAGCAGCTCTTCTTAAACCGTATATGGCAACGGCTGGCGAGGGGCTGTTTCCAAATACATGGACAGTCATGCAGTACTCAGCAACCTCTCTGGCAGGATCATTGTTCTGAAACCAGAGAAACCGCAGGAAATCACGATGCTCCTCGCAGACCCTAAAGCAGTAGAACATCTGCTCGATGTCCGCTACTACAGCAACCGGTTCTTTGCGGTTCTTTGAGTAAGTACCCCAAGGAGCGAGTTGTTTAAATCAGGGCCGCTCAAAAGGAGGTCATTCAGGGAAATGCCATCATGCTTAGCACTGGAGTCAAATACCGCTCGAATCTGACCTGGCTTGTATGGATGGTAAACCCCAAAAATTGGCAAGTACCAGCTTTCTTGGTCTCGGGGAAGCAGAGGAGCTGGTTCTGCATGTCCTGATTCAAAGATTCTCTGCATAAACGCAAGTGTGTGATCTCTCATTTCCTGACTTCTTTCCATCCTACAACATAGTGTCTTGAGACGGTTTTCTGCTTGGACTCTATTGTTGGGAAGTTTGCGCCTTGGTTCTCTGAATGGCATTGGAGCCACCCAACTGTTTGAGTCATCCATGAACATCTTTTTGTCCATGATTTCCAGAAAGATCTTATCTTCCACAGACATCGCAGGCTTGTCATCCTGGGCCGTTTGCTGGAAGACTCCTTTACCAAGACAATCCGTTTCACTAAACAGGCTGTCAACATCTGCGAGATATGCAACTCCAGGTTGAAGTACTTGAACATCCACCTTCTCTTTGATATGAAGCTTACTTGGACAAGGATCAAAAAGAGAAGGACGGCCATTACTCAGTAGGTTAGTCTTGTAGACACTGATGGTGTCTGGTTTGTGAGCTGACCCCAAGCACACTTCTCCTATGATAACCCAGCCCAGATCGAGGCGTTGGGCATAGGGTGCATTGTGAGGTCCGTTGTACTGCTTTCGGACCTTATGCACTCTTGGTACATCTCGTCTGAGCAGGATAAGGATGGCTGCTGTGGGATCGAGTGGAGGGATCTTGCCCACAACGCTTTTGAGATGAGAATAGTGTTTGGCGATCTCTGGCGTGGGAATTTCTGACCTATCATCCGGCAACATATCACATTCGATCAGAGATGGGAGAGGGATCTGATTCTTACCATCTAAAGACTCCATGACGAAGTTGTTAGCTCGTCTCCCTATGTTATCAATGACTCCTGAGCATGTCTTCAATGTGTATGAAGCGGAACCTTTCTTGATGTCAAAGAGCTCAAAAAACTCACTTCTTGCCAAAGATCTGTTACTCTGTTCGTCAATAACAGCGTAGGTTCTCACTCCTCTGTCCCTATGGCCGACTGGGTAGACATTGACAAGACAGATTTTTGCACATGACCTTGACCTTGAAGCAGTCCCACATATGTCTGTGCATTTGGATGTAATAGCTAAAGAGGCTCCTTCCCTTTGCTCCCCGCCTTGATCTTTCACCATTACAGAGGCTCCAGAAATCCACGGAGCTGGTCCCGGATGAAGTGCTGTTGGGTGACTATCACTATTGCACTCCCTGCATTGTATCTTTTTGTCACAGTTCTTGGCTAGGTGACTGGATGAAGCACAACACCTGTAACAGATGTTCTTGTCCCTAAGGTAGGTTTTTCTCTCATCCAAAGGTTTGCTCTGAAACCACGGCATTTCCTCAGTGGATGTGGTTTGAGGTGTATGGGACACTGCTTGTCAAGGTCGATCGGTGCGTTTTCTCCTGTCTGGATGGTTGTCTGTGTCTACTGAGACGTCCGTCCTACTGACAGAAACAGGTGATTTTAAATTTTTTTTAAAGAGTCTTTCAGTTTTGTTCATGCTTGGACCAGTAAGTACTGCAAAACTCGGGTCGTTCAGAATCTTGGCTTGGTCACAGACAAACTTTGCAAAAACAGAGAATGGTGGGTATGGAACTCTGTAGGCTTCTTTGTAATGTGATTCTAGAGATACCCACTTGTCATGCAGGGAGTATGGCAGTTTCTGGACAAGTGGAGTAATGCCACGAGATGTATCCAAGTAACTGAGCCCAGTTAAGAAGCCATCTGTTCTGGCAGCCTCTAGTTCCAAAAGAATGTCTCCAAATTCTCTCAGCCTTTGATTGTCTCTATTGCTGATTTTTGGAAAAATCCTCTATTTTCCTGAAGAGAGCATTTTCTATGGCCTCTGGCGATCCAAAATAGTCCTCCAGCCTTTGCCACACCATATTCACACCCGCTGCTGCATCATGGATATGAACCGCTCTTATCCTTCTTGCCTGCTCAGAAGATTTTGGTCCCAGCCATTTGCAGAGGAGATCCAACTCCTCTCTTGGTATCCATGTGTGAGTGATCTTTGTGGCTAGAACTTCCTCGTAGTGGATATGAATGATATGGACGCTCAAAGTCGTACAGAGTGTACTTATATGGACTTTGGTGGCCACTGGAAGTAGCTTGTTCTTGAGTGAAAGTGTATTGAGTGGGTAATTCTTGAAACTCATGGACGCTGATTTCACTTGACTACGTGGTACCCTTCTCCATGCTTCTTTTAACTGGCTCACCAACTTCCATTGCTCGCTGGCGCGTTGGCACTGGTTCCGGGGGTTGCGAGTCATGGTGAGGGTAGTCAGATTTTGTATTCGTTGCAAAACCCTGCTCACTCTTCAAGCTTATGCGATCCGGATCCCCTACTTCGTTCTCTGCTTCTTTTTGAGCGAATGATGCTTGGGTGCGAGCAGCCTCTGCTTTTGCACGTGCTCTGGCTGCTATAAGAGGACCGGCTGCTACGTGAAGTGTTAGAGCATTGGGATCGTATCTCGAAATCTTCCATAGTGAAGGCAGCTTTATTGAAGATTGCTGTGCATTTCCATGTGGCAACACGTTCAAGATGTAACTCGCCGAATAGTGTCTTTTCACTATTCTGCCCTTACTAAAATTTGGGTAGGACTTCTAGCTTGGCAGACAGCTAACAGGTTCTTCAATAAACACCCAGGAAGCAGTAGGACGTTTAGGATGTTTTATCAGAAGCACTGTGAAAAGACATAAGTTCTTCAGAGTTATGAAGACAAAACTTGTTAAAGATGATGGAAAGTGCTCAGCTGTGTTTCAGGGTTGTTGCATGAATTGAGAACTACGGCAAGTCTAAACAGACAAAAAGCGGAGTAGTGATTCTTCTACCTTCTTTCTTAAAGGAGCAGCACACAGCCTAAATCAATCCATAATCTGCAGACCAGTCTGGCATCAGTCTGACCAGCCCAAGTCAGTTCACACTCTGTGGACCAGTCTGGTATTCAACAATCAACCTAAACCAGCGCTCAATCTGTGGACCGACATGGCATCCAACAACCAGCTTAAGTCAAAACACAATATGTGGGTCAGTTTGGCACTCAACAACCAGCCTAAACCAGCTCACAGTTTGGCATCCAACAACTAGCCCAAGTTATCTCATTGTCTGTGGACCAATCCGACATCCAACAACCAGTCCAAGCCAGATCACACTCTGTGGACCAGTCATAGATGATAGACCAGCCTGGTATCTAATAACCACTCCAAGTCAGCTCACAGCCCATGGTCTAGTCTAACATCTAAAAACCATCTCAAGCCATTTTACAGTCTGTGGACTAGTATGGCATCCAACAACCAGCATAAGTCAGCTCATAATCTGTAGTCCAGTCTGGTTTCCAATAACTGGCCTAAAGCAGCTTACAGTTTGTAGACCAGTCTGGTATTTAACAACCAGCATAAATCAGCTCACAATTTGTGGACCAGCCTGGCATCCAACAGCCAGCCAAAGTCAGCTTACAGCCTGTGGACCAGTCTGGCATCTAACAACCAGCCCAAGCCAGCTTGCAAACTGGCGACTAGTCAGGCATTCAATGACAAGCCTAAGCCAGCCCACAGTAGGTGGATCTGTCTGGCACTCAACAATCAGCCGAAGCCAGCACACAATATATGGACTAGTTGGACATCCAATTAATAGCCCAAGTCATCTCACAACTTATGAATCAATCCGGCATCCAACAACCAGCTTAAGCGAGCTATCTGTGGACCAGCCTGGCTTCTAACAACCAGCCCATGTCGGGTTACGATCTGTGGTCCAGTCTGGCACTCAACAACCATCCCAAGCGAGCTCACAATCTGTGGATCTGTATGGCATCGAACATCCAGCCCAAGTCAGCTTACGATCTGTGGCCCAGTTTGGCACTCAACAACCAGCCCAAGTCAGTTCACAAACTGTGGTTTAGTCTGGCATCCAGCCAAAGTCATTTCATGGTCTGTAGACTGGTCTGGCATCTAACAACCAGCACATGCCAGGGTACAATTGGCAGACCAGTCCAATATCCAACAACCAGCCCAAGCGAGCTCACAATCTGTGGACCAGTCTGGCATCGAACAACCAGCCCAAGTCAGCTGAAGATCTGTGGTCCAGTCTGGCATTCAACAACCAGCCTAAGTCAGCTCACATTCTGTGGTCTAGTCTGGCAACCAGCAACCAGCCTAAGTCAAACCAGCTCACTGTCTGAAACCAGTCTGGTATTTAACAACCAGCATACGCCAGGTCACAATCAATCAATTGACTGGCTAGTCTAGTATCTGACAATCAACCCAAGCTAGCTCATAATCTGTGCACCACATGGACAACATATTGTGTATGTACTATGGGCTACGGGCTGCGTCAGCAGTAGGGATGCTCTGGAGGCAATTATCAACATAAAAACACCTCTCTATAGAGAAACGGATCTCCTCATCGGTCAAGGGGTGCTGACGGGTGTGGCGCTGAAGTGCATAAACAGCACAACAGGGGCTGGAGGTGGTACCAAAAGGTAGGACTAACCACTCAAAGGTCTGAGGAGCCTCCTTCATCTGCAGGTCTCGCCTTAAAAAACGGAGTAAAGAACGATCTTATGGCAGGAGACGAACCTGGTGGAACATCGCCTTAATATCTCTGCTTACAGCTACAGAATGTTCCCGGAAACGAAGGAGGACACCTAACAACGAGGCTCCAAGGGTAGGTCCGGCCAACAAGTGCTGGTTAAGACTCTGACCTCTGTACTGATGTGAATAATTAAAGACAAGCCGGGACTTTCCATTGTGGCTCACAAGGTGGTGAAGAATGTACCAACACTCAGGGGTATCAGGAACAGGATCAGGAACAACCTGGACAGCTCCGCTCGCTTGGAGTTTACGCATCTCTGTTCGATAGATCTCGGCTTTCTCAGGATCCTTCAACAGGCGTCGCTCCCCACTGTGGAGGGTAGGCAAGACTGAATCTCTTGGAGCCTTCAACACGGGCATGTCCCGACGACGAAGAAGGGGGGTGGCGAGACGACGAACACCTTCAATCTCTTGAGTAATGGTCTTGAGTTCAAGCAGTTGGAAGGCTTCCTGGTCTTGCTTGGAACGTGTTACTTCATTACTCTCACGGTAAGGGATTGTATCCAACTGCCACAATCTCTGAACGTGTTGAATGAGTTCATCTTGGACAGGAACCAAAGAGGTGAGTAAACACTGAGAAGGTGTGGAAGGATAACCTGCAGAAGGAACAGGACCCTGAAGTGTCCATCCCAAGTGTGTACGAACAGCGACTGGCGCTCCCGGGCCGCCCCATCGAGCAGGCTCAGTGGGTGTTATAAGGTGAGGCTGGTCAGAACCAATTAGGAGCAATGGCTGGACATCGGTAAGGGTACGTATGGGAAGTCCTCTTAAGTGTCTGTACTTCCGTTTCAACTGCTCCACAGGGTAGGACTGATGTGACAAGTTGAGACGATCAGCAGTAAAGGCATGACTAATCTGATAACTAACCTGTGGTCGATAGACAGGAGAAAGTTGGAAGGATATGGAACAACCTTGAATGACCTGAATTTAATCTCTGACAGTCCGTAACGGCAGATCTTCAGGAACACCCTGAATGCTCAGGGCTTTAACAGCAGTGGAAAGTAGGATTGTGCGCTCCGATCCATCGTCTAGAAGGGCAAAGGTATCTAAGGTGCGTTCTTCATAATGCAGACGCACTGGGGCCACCTTAAGCATAACACAGTCGCTAATGGAAGGTTTATCACAGAACAACCTGTCTGAGGTGAAACTCGTTAGGCAACTCTTCTCCACAATGGTGGGATCCTCTGTAGAGGAAGGACTGACATTTACATCATGTAGGGGGCGAAGATGTAAGCCACGGCAAAGACTACAGGGCTTCTTCAGGTCACATCGAGCAGCATGGTGTGATCTGGCACAACGCCAACAACGATTGTGCTTACGGATCCAGGTCTTGACTTGATCAGGGGTGAGCTGGGTAAAGGAAGCACACTGACTCAGGTAATGCTCAGATGTGTCACAGAAAGGGGAATAGCACTTCGCTTGCCTGGCTGAACGGAACCCCTATGAGTTGGGGAAGGCTCAACTGAAGAGGGTGACAAAGATGAGGAGGTTCCAACTCCATGCAGGATAGCAACGGATCTCTTGCCAGCATGTGAGCTCTTAGATATACCCTCAACATAGAAACTATGACACCAGGTCTCATAACGAAGTCAATTAGAGAGGTCAATGAGGTTAGGATTAGCACCAGGTTCACGAAACATATGGCGACAGAAGTCCGCTCTCTGCTCTGGGGTAAGCTTACTCAGAAGGCGTGCAACGTGGGAACCACAACTCAACTCCAACTCCCCTTCATGTCCTAAAGTTCTCAACAAGTCGACAAGCGACTGGACTAGGAGAGCGAATTTCTGAAAGGCTGGGACATCCCCTCGTCTAACATCAGGACTATCAAGGACACTAGCTTTCCTCCTCAGAGCTAACTGATGTGGCTGACCATACTTTTCACAAAGCGCTGACATAGTATCCCTGAAGGGGGTGGGTGAATTCAAATAAGCATCAGCTATCATCTTAGCTTCCTCAAGCTTGAGGTGATCTACTAAGTCACCGGATGCAAGTCATTGCAAGTCATCTGGATGTACATGGCCATCATTAGGAGGGGTAACACCTGGCTGAAAGGATAGGGACCAAGGTGAGATTGACGCCTTCGTATGTCTGGGTCCACCTCTGTGCTCCAATGATAATCTCCTCATCAGTATCCATCATATCCATCATACGGTGGGGTAGCAGGGATCACTATAAGTGCGATCACCCTGTCCCTGACCAAGTGGCTCCTTTATGGGGCCCGATCTGTTATGAGTCCTCTGCTTAGGCATGATGCTTTTGGATCAGGCCATGTATGCACTGATCCCTGCCGCACTGCTCAGGTGTGTAAAAATGGGCACAGGGGTTAGCTCCCCCTGTGCCGTCAAACCTCTGCTACAAATCTTGAAAGAAAGCCTCGAAACAAAGGAATTACCCAATGTCGACCACTGCATGGACCACGACTACGAATTAACGAATCCGATTTGACTATCCTTGAAGTTAACATCAGAGGAATACGGTCCAATATTGGGGATCTAGCCAACTGCTGCTCAGTGAAGAAACCCTCCATAGTCATCGTAGTTGAGACCTTTCTTGACTCCACCATTCCAGACGGGGCTGACTCCATCCAGATCCCTGGCTACTCGCTCAACTGTCGCAGAGATCGCACTTTGAAAAATGGTGGTGTATAGCAGTATACTGTCTAGAAGGAATATCCATCTATCATAATCCAGCTAGAGACCCTGATGACCTTGAACTTATGTGGTTTACTGTTGCTCTGAAAACCAAGGCACTCTTGATAGGTGCTATTTACCGCCCCCTAAGTGCCTCCTGCGATATCATGGACTAACTTGACAAGAACACATTCGCAGTGATGGACGAATATAGAGCACAGTCCGTAATGCTCATAGGCAACTTTAACGTACACCACCACGAATGGCTTGGTAGTAACAAAACTGACACTGCTGGACGGCGAATCTTACAACTCGCCAATTGTTTGGGACTTGATCAGATGGTCATGGAACCAACTAGAGAAGAAAATATTCTAGACCTAGTTCTCTCAGACACACCAGCAACTACTACCACCTTAGCACAAATGGGGTCCTCTGACCACAACCCTGTTCTAATACAGCTACAAATCCCAGTCTTCAGAGACAAGCCATACAAGAGAACAGTATGGAGATACGATAAGGCTCACTTCTGGGAAATGAGAGGTTACCTCACTAACATCAACTGGTCTTGTATCCTCAAGAATGAAGATCCTGAAATCATCTGCACAAAATTTACCACCATACTGCGGGACGCCATGGCATTGTATATTCCCAACAAGATCATTACCAAAAAGCCCGGGGATAAAGCCTGGTTCAATGCAGAGTGTAGAAGATTAGCCATGATAAAAAGAAAGCTTTATTACAACATGCGGACCTCTGATGACCCGGCTATGAAACTTGAAGGCAAGAGCAGTTTTCAGTCAAGCTGAAAAGAGGGCAAAAAGGGAGTATTACACCAAATTGAGGAATGAACTTGCAGACAACTCACTAAGTTAAAAAAATGGAGGGGCATAGTAAATTCACTTTCAGGCAGAAGTGGTTTCACAAACATCCCAGTCATTGAACACCAGGGTACCACCCACATCAGTGCCAGTTCAAAGGCTAACATTTTCTGTCAAACCTTCGCAGAGAAGTGTACTTTGCCCGATGCACTGTGCATTCGTTGCCTCAGTGCCAGCAACTAACATCTTCTTTTGCCAATGTGCACTTCAAACCCAAAGACATTAGAAACATTCTTCGTAACCTTGATCCAGCAAAGGCAACGGGACCTGATGAAATTCCAACAAAAGTCCTTAGAGAATGTGCTGCGGAATTGGCCAGCCCCCTCAGTCGTCTCTTTCAAATTCTCTTCTCACATGGCGTGTTCCCCAAACAATGGAAAAACGCCAGAGTGATTCCAATACACAAAAGAGACTTTAAATCAGATCGAACAAATTATCATCCCATATCCCTCCTTTCAGTCCTAAGCAAAGTGATGGAATCCTCAGTTCATAAACAGCTCCAGGGCTACCTCTTCCGTCATAATCTAATTTCTAATAAACAGTATGGATTTAAACCGAACCACTGCACAGCAGACCTCCTTACAGTTCTATCGCAGACGTGGAACAACATCTTAGACAAAGGAGGTGAGGTGTACATAGTCGCACTAGACATTAAAGGAGCGTTCGACCAGGTTTGGCACAACGGTCTTCTTAATAAGCTTTCTGCAAAAGGTATAACTGGGCCACTACTTTCTTGGCTACAGAATTATCTGGAAGGAAGGTCAATCCAGGTCGTGCTCTCTGGTCAGTCCTCATCACCAAAACCAATCAACGCCTCGGTGCCCCAGGGATCCATTCTCGGCCCGCTATTATTTTCCATCTTCATTGACGACGTTGTAGAACAGTGCAATAACAGCATTTTTCTATATGCGGATGATTCCACCATTTATGCCCCAGTAACAGCACTTAATGGTCCCAATGTGGCAGCATCCTTAAATAAAGATCTGGAGAATATTCGCAGGTGGGCAGATACTTGGAAGGTCACGTTCGAACCCAGCAAATGCAAGGCTATGGTTCTGTCGAGAGAGAGGCCTCCATCCCGTCCAGACCTGTTCTTTGGGACAACCAGAATAGACCTCTTTGAGCAGTTGAATATTCTGGGATTATGCATCGATAATAAGTTGATATGGAATAATCACCTGTCAAACATCTGTAAGCGTGCTGGACAATGTCTTGGAGCTCTGCGCAGGCTGGCCAACAAGCTTGATGTCAAGGGTAAGGCCAATGTCTACAAGTCACAAGCTTGCCTCTTGCCTTGCCTGGATGAACGCATCACAGACCACCCTCGGGCAGATTGACAACATCCAGAAAAAGGCACTGAAAATCATTGGGGTGGATGAGGACACTGCCCTAAGGAAATATGCAATCAGTCAGCTCAGCCATCGGAGAACTGTTGCAGCAACAACTGCGCTTTTCAAAATGCACACTAAAAACTGTCCAGAGGATCTCAAAGCTCTGTTACCCCCACCAGATCTCGTCTGCCGAACCACTCGAAGAGCACGAGCAAGTCACGCACTAAAACTACCCAAGTCTAACACAAAATGCTTGGGAAGGAGCTTTCTTCATTCAGCTGTAACAACTTGGAACTGCCTCCCCTTTACTGTAGTAGGTGAAATCACCTCAAAGAATATTCAGGCCTTCAAGAAGAGACTAAACAAACATCTCCTTAGTAAAAAACTGTGATCTTGATGCTTACTGCCAATTATTCCATATTCTTAGTTCTGAGTAGCTGCAGATCACGATAGGCTCCCAGGCCACAAACTGTTAAAGCCTGTATCTGCCAAAGCACACAAAAAAAAATATCAGAAGGGAACACTCATCCGGCTCGAAGGACCACAATGTTTAAAAGGATTTGACTGTCTGCACCTGATTTTAATTAGATGAGTGAACCCCTCTGGGTGCCTGTCAGAGCACAGTGTAATATAAGGATCAGGAGACAGCTGAGCAGGTTTAGATAATATATTAATATAAGATCAGTCCACAGAGGTACATGTGTTTTACAGGTCTTACAAGCAGTAGAGGAATTAGTCTGGAAAACAAGAAATACCATAAAAGGATAATAAATAACAAGTTAAGCTTGGCATATACAATATTAAACATCCATTGGTGCATTAAAGGCAGCCAAAACATACTAAATCCTCATCAGTAACATTTCTCCATAGAATACAATCCATTAAAGGAAAATGAAGGCATCGAATTGTGAATTATAGATCACAAACATAACTTTATATATGAATAAGAGCACACGGCCAAATTTACATCACTCATCTGATATAAACGGCTCAGAATCTCGAATTATTATTACAAAGGAATGATAAATTCCCATCAAAAATCCCAAAACAGTGATCTACATCTGAATAAAGAAGAATAATCACATATATAACCGAATCACTGAGCCAAACTAAGAGAAACAATAGCTGAGGGCATGTCTGGACATGCGTCCGTGAGGCAGTGATAAATAACTAAACATGTCGATCTCTATAAACTAGAACCGAGAACGGTTTCCGATGTCAGAATAAAAGTCTTCTCTTAAAGGAGCCTTTACAACAGTACATGTTTGTACCATTAAGGTACCAATAAGCACCCTTTTGGTACAAAAGTGTACCTTTTGAAAGTGACGGCTTTTGTACCTTTTTTCTGAGCGTGTACTGACGCAAACGCTGACGCCGACACTAGCGCCGACCCTGATGCCGACCTGACGCTGAAGATGGCGCTGAGGATGACTAGGGGTGAGTTTGCGGAAGAGGTTGACGCCCACGCTGACGCTGATGCGGATGCGGAAGCTCACACTGCTGCTGCTGCTCGTTATCATACTGCTGATGCCGATGATGCCAACACTCATGCTGACGCTCATACTGACGATCATGATACTCATGCTGAGGCTCAAGCAGCTGCTCATGTTGATACTCTTGCATCAACTTCCTGTGTGTGTGTGTTTACAGGTGTTTCACGCCAGATACCTGTCCTAACTGTACATCTGCATCAGATACGTGTGTGTGTGTGTGTGTGTTTACAGGGGTTACATCAGATACCTGTGTGTGTGTGTGTGTGTGTGTTTACAGGGGTTACATCAGATACCTGTGTGTGTGTGTGTGTGTGTTTACAGGTGTTACATCAGATACCTGTGTGTGTGTTTACAGGTGTTTCATCAGATACCTGTGTGTGTGTTTACAGGTGTTTCATCAGATACCTGTGTGTGTGTGTTTACAGGTGTTTCATCAGATACCTGTGTGTGTGTGTTTACAGGTGTTACATCAGATACCTGTGTGTGTTTACAGGTGTTACATCAGATACCTGTGTGTGTGTGTGTGTGTGTTTACAGGGGTTACATCAGATACCTGTGTGTGTGTTTACAGGTGTTACATCAGATACCTGTGTGTGTGTGTTTACAGGTGTTTCATCAGATACCTGTGTGTGTGTGTTTACAGGTGTTACATCAGATACCTGTGTGTGTGTGTGTTTACAGGTGTTACATCAGATACCTGTGTGTGTGTGTGTTTACAGGTGTTACATCAGATACCTGTGTGTGTGTGTGTTTACAGGTGTTACATCAGATACCTGTGTGTGTGTGTGTTTACAGGTGTTACATCAGATACCTGTGTGTGTGTGTGTTTACAGGTGTTACATCAGATACCTGTGTGTGTGTGTGTTTACAGGTGTTACATCAGATACCTGTGTGTGTGTGTGTTTACAGGTGTTACATCAGATACCTGTGTGTGTGTGTGTTTACAGGTGTTTCATCAGATACCTGTGTGTGTGTGTTTACAGGTGTTTCATCAGATACCTGTGTGTGTGTGTTTACAGGTGTTTCATCAGATACCTGTGTGTGTGTGTTTACAGGTGTTACATCAGATACCTGTGTGTGTGTTTACAGGTGTTACATCAGATACCTGTGTGTGTGTGTGTTTACAGGTGTTACATCAGATACCTGTGTGTGTGTGTGTGTTTACAGGTGTTACATCAGATACCTGTGTGTGTGTGTGTTTACAGGTGTTTCATCAGATACCTGTGTGTGTGTGTTTACAGGTGTTTCATCAGATACCTGTGTGTGTGTGTTTACAGGTGTTACATCAGATACCTGTGTGTGTGTTTACAGGTGTTACATCAGATACCTGTGTGTGTGTGTGTTTACAGGTGTTACATCAGATACCTGTGTGTGTGTGTGTGTTTACAGGTGTTACATCAGATACCTGTGTGTGTGTGTTTACAGGTGTTTCATCAGATACCTGTGTGTGTGTGTTTACAGGTGTTACATCAGATACCTGTGTGTGTGTGTGTTTACAGGTGTTTCATCAGATACCCGTGTGTGTGTTTACAGGTGTTACATCAGATACCTGTGTGTGTGTGTTTACAGGTGTTACATCAGATACCTGTGTGTGTGTTTACAGGTGTTACATCAGATACCTGTGTGTGTGTGTGTTTACAGGTGTTACATCAGATACCTGTGTGTGTGTGTGTGTTTACAGGTGTTACATCAGATACCTGTGTGTGTGTGTTTACAGGTGTTACATCAGATACCTGTGTGTGTGTTTACAGGTGTTTCATCAGATACCTGTGTGTGTGTGTGTTTACAGGTGTTTCATCAGATACCTGTGTGTGTGTTTACAGGTGTTACATCAGATACCTGTGTGTGTGTTTACAGGGGTTACATCAGATACCTGTGTGTGTGTGTGTGTGTGTGTGTGTGTTTATAGGGGTTTCATGCGAGATCATACCTGTCAACACCGGGTTTCTCCCGTTTTTTAGCCCCATCTCCTGGACCCCTCCCGGTTTGTTATTTCTCCCGGGAAACTCCCGTAATTTGCATGTCCCAAACTCCTTTAAAAATAATATTGAACCAATATGTTTGTCTAATGTTGACCAGTTGCCAGATTTGATTAAATGCAGTATATTCACAAAATCCACAGGCCATTTACAATTTCAATCTGTTTGTCACCTCAACCTGGCAACCCTGTAACCCCGTTGCGCAGTCGCGGAAATCTCAACCCGAATTTAAGCGAGCCGATGTGAAGGTGGCGTTCCCGCAAAGAGACTGAAGTAGGCTACAGTTAACGCATTGCTTTAGGAACAATAGGGGTTACACTATGGATTGCGCACAACTGAAGTTATTGCATGCAGAGACCAGACAGACTCATAGAGACGATTGGTTCTCACAACTCGCACTTTATTCCCAAATCGAACTCGTGTACTCTTTACCTAATAAACAAAATAAACTAAAAATTAGCATTAAACATGAATTACCCGCATACATTGGGGTGTTTGCATAGACAGTAAAAGGGGTGTTCGAGGCACATGGCACATACAACACCGCCGACAGTTAAACAAGGAGCGCACAGCTCTTAAAGGGGCCACACCTTATTTGGACCACACTACCAACAACCCCCCCACCCCCCCTCCGCTTGAACATATCTCCCGGATTTTGAAAACCAAATGTTGACAGGCAAGCGCGAGATACCTGTCCTAACTGTACATGTGCATCAGATACCTGTGTGTGTGTGTTTACAGAGGATGGTGTTTACTCCAAAATGCTTCAGTAAAATGGTACTGTATGGGATGTCCCGTATAAGAATTGGCCATTAGTTTTTTCTACTTATTAGAAATGAGGTATTTATAGGCCTCTGAAGTCGAATAATGGGACATTTCTCCAAAATGCTTCAGTAAAATGGTTTAAAATTAGCTGTACTGTATGGGACGTCCCGTATAAGAATTGGCCGTTATTTTTTTCTAATTATTAGAAATGAGGTATTTATGGGCTTCTGAATGTTGAATAATGGGACATTTCTCCAAAATGCTACAGTAAAATGGTTTGATATGAGGTGTGTGTACTGTATGGGACGTCCCGTATAAGAATTGGCCGTTATTTTTTTCTAATTATTAGAAATGAGGTATTTATGGGCTTCTGAATGTTGAATAATGGGACATTTCTCCAAAATGCTGCAGTAAAATGGTTTGATATGAGGTGTGTGTACTGTATGGGACGTCCCGTATAAGAATTGGCCTTTATATTTTTCTACTTACTAGACATGAGGTATTTTTGGGTCTCTGAAGTCGAACAATGAAATGCTACAGTAAAATGGTTTGATATGAGGTGTGTATACTGTATGTGATGTCCCCTATAAGAACTGACTGTTAGTTTTTTCTACTTATTAGAAATGAGGTAGGCCTCTGCAGTCGAATAATGGGACATTTCTCCAAAATGCTGCAGTAAAATGGTTTGATATGAGGTGTGTGTACTGTATGGGACGTCCCGTATAAGAATTGGCCATTGTGAAATACCGCGTGAGAGCGTGAGAATTGGCTCAATTGCGTGAGAGTTGGCAGCCCTGAATTTTACAGTGTGTTTTAATGTTATTAAGTGCTTGGACCATCGACGTTTTTCTGCATAATAAGGTCAACCTGGATGGTCTGAATGAGGATGAATATACTAAACTTTATTTTTCTGGACATGGACACGTCTTTCTCCACTCTACCTGGGCAGCTAAAAGTCTGTGCAAGTATGACAGAAACGGCGCTAATAAGTCATCACCACGTCAGGAGAGAGCGCATGTATCTAAAGTAGGCCTAATAAATGGTGCTAATACTTTTGGCTGGAGACATACATCTGAACCCACCAGGCGAGCCGAGAGGAGGTAATGCAGCCTGAGGTGTATCCCTGCAGGAGATCCCGCCCTTGTTTACACCGGCGACTCAGGCAATGGAGCTGGAGGACATTTTGGCCCATGCGTCATGCCGGGAAGCGGAGCACATCAGAGCCCCGTGTGAGGAGGACATCGGATTGTGACCTCTCCGGTGAGTTATCCCGCTTGATTGATCCCCAGCTAAGGACTGGCTCGGGAGCAGGGGCGTTTCTAGGTTTTAAAAACATCAGGGGCTGAACTCGAAACATCAGGGGCTGGGGTGGGGAATAAGATAACATGATTTGATACAGAGAATAATGGGCAGACTGGTTAAGAAAAAACATCCCTGGCACTGTAACCACACCAGCCCACATTACCACACAGTCAAACACATGCAAAGGTGAGGTATAGCAGACCTACATTTGTGCATTTTAATGTGTTTGAAGGTCATAAAAATGGTATAACAATAGCTTTAAAAGCATGTCAGGGCAGTAGCATAAAAAATTACAGATTCTTAAATATGAGAATGAGGATGTTGAAATGAATGATCCACACTTGGATGCAAATGCAGAATGTTTCTGCTTATTGTTGACAATCCACAATCACATATCAAATAGGAATGGCCTTAATGAGAACTCTTTCAAGGATTGTTTTACATGGATGTTATTTCAGTCAAACACCAGTGCAATCTTTTTTTGTCCAGAGGAAAAGGAGCAATTTATATATTAGCGTTAAAGAGTTGTTTCAGCAACTTGTGTCTTTCTAAGGTTAGCTAATCAATATTTTTTTTGGCACTAATCTGTTTATATGTTTAAATTACTGAACTTAAATATACAACTTTGATAAAAAATGGTCATTTTAGAATAAAATTTCAAATGGCATTTAGAGGCTTTTGCATCTGAATCATATTATATATATATATATATATATATATATATATACACACACACACATGTTCTAAATATATATTTATACTTATGAATTGAGCTTA
Source organism: Cyprinella venusta (assembly GCA_038021265.1). Lineage (NCBI taxonomy): Eukaryota > Metazoa > Chordata > Actinopteri > Cypriniformes > Leuciscidae > Cyprinella > Cyprinella venusta. The sequence goes on from CM075874.1 coordinate 35,034,454, forward strand.
TAGTTTATGTAATTAGCAAATGACATCTGTGTTGAATAGTAATAATGTTAAAAAGGCGTAAAGATAGAGCAAAATATGGTGGTACAATCATTGATGATAAACTTTCCCTTTGGATTTTATGGGCTACATAAGAAAACTAGACAGCGTTTAAGTCTACTTAGGAAGTTAAGACATTTTGACATTGAAAGGGGGCTCTTAACAATGATTGAAAGTGTTTTAACTTATATTATACTACAGGGCTGTTGAATGCTTGACTCTGATTGGTTGAGAACGTTCTAAAGGTGTGCAATTATTTTCAGGGAAACGCACGGCTAAAGTAGTTTCAGGCAAGTTTGAACCGCATTACAGTTCCATATCCCTGCGCGTAGTTAACGGAAAATAGATCCAAATCATAACAAGAGACATGCGCAGCCCCATGCGCTTGATCTGCAATCGATGTCTAACTTCACAATCAATTGACACATACAGTTTGATTTTAATAAAGTATAGTCCTATCTATAATAGGGTAAATAGAAAATGAAACTGAATAGGCTATATAAATAAATGAATAGTCCTGCTGCACGGATTTTCGTAATTATTCTAACAAATAAATAATTATTGATAGGCTTACTTGTTAAAAGGGCTTTGTGATTTTCATTTATTGGGTTATCTACTGTCAATTACAGAAAACAACAATGAACGAAATTACGGTGGCCGAGAGAGCTCACCGCGCTGCAACCTGATGAAGACGAATGCATTTTCAAAAAAAAAACGTATTCAACTTTAAAAACGCGTGCAAATTCAAAAAAGACATCGCAAATTAATAAAAACATCTTCATCAGTTCCACAACACACGTGTGCTCATATCCACAACGGAAATGTTTCCAGCAAAAAACCTTTATTGACAAGAAGTCAAAGCCTATATATTTTTTTTATAAATAAACTATACTATTAAAATAATATTGTATATATAAATAATATTATAATATGATATTTTTATAGTTCTATACTCCTTGCTTACCCAAAATTCTACTTTGTTTTATTTAATTTCTTTTGACTTTTCCCCCGCAAAACACCGAGATTCAAATTATTATGACATACAACTTGTGTACAATATACAACATGTGTTAACAATATGTTCAATGTCATCACAATACAAATGAGAAAAGAACAATGATCTGAAAACTAAACTAAAGAAATAAAAAAAAAGATCTAGAAGAACATGAAGGCAAGATATTAATACATCAGTTACACTGTACAAATAGTTTCATTTTATGTTTAAATTTTTATAAGAAAAGTTTCCTAAAAATGTTAGGTAGGCCTAATGTATGGCACTGACATACAGATATATAAAACAGATATTTTAACAGATTTTTATAAAGTAAAAATAAAAAATAAATAATTTATTTGCAACCGTTATGTTAATCATTATATTTCTGTCGTCAGAACAGCTATACAGCTGATGGACAAAGTGCTGCGTTGTCATAGGAACATCCAAGGTAATAATAATGACATTAAGTTGTCTGTTGTTGCTCCCTTCATCAAGTTCCAAACGGCTCCATAAATGACCCACTAGGTGTCATGCTCACGCCAATTCCCACTTGAAGAGCTTTGCCGTCTGCCCTTTGAAGGGAGTAGGGCATAGGGAAGCTCACGAGCAATAAAACAAGTCCCAGTTGGGTCCGTCACTTATTTAGTTCCCCGGAAACATTTCCGTTGTGGACCGTTTTATTTGCAGCGCGTTTCTGTATTTGGTGGTGTTGTGAGTACTTGGAGCACACGTGTGTTGTGGAACTGATGAAGATGTTTTTATTAATTTGCGATGTCTTTTTTGAATTTGCACGCGTTTTTAAAGTTGAATACGTTTTTTTGAAAATGCATTCGTCTTCATCAGGTTGCAGCGCGGTGAGCTCTCTCGGCCACCGTACTACGAATTCATTAAAACGAACTTAATAAAATAAGGAACGAATTCATTAAAACGAAGTTAATAAATAAATAAATAATTTTGACGCACATCGTCTCATGTCTCTCTCTCTCTCTCTCTCTCTCTCTCTCTCTCTCTCTCTCTCTCTCTCTCATAACTGCATTAATAACTGCATAAAGCCGGGACAGATAGGCGCAGTAACCACACATTTGGTCAAAAATGAGTTAAGACTTGTAATGGGCTTTATGACATGTATTGTCTTGTGAAAAGATATCTGGGTTAAATTATGTCCCGTTTCGGAGATGCATTACCACATAATCTACCCATAACATGCTGACTGGCTGGTATAAAAACTTTAAATGCCTTTTTCTCCGTTTCTTGGTTTGCGTCGTAACTGCACTTTGCATTTGTAATGCCAGTTATGGATGTAATCTACTTGTTCTGACTGATCATGCCCAAACGCGCGTTCAGTCTGTGTCTGCAATGGGTGTTTAGTTAGACCTTTTACAGTCGATGGAAACAGTCGGTCTTCGAATATTTCAGCGAATTGTAAGTGTGTCCCCCATCATTACATTAGTCTGCTATCAGTGGCTCAAACCTCCGTTAATAACTCTAAAATGACGTTTTGGAATTAGCAACGGAGATTAGATGCGTAAGAAATTAGTCCTACATACGAGAGCGTTTTATGTCAAAAACTTGACAAACGTCTTGATATGAATCATCTGAACAATGTTTTGAGGTGTGGTAACTGTAGTATAAGCGGAATAATTGACTTCAGGCCGTTGAATTATTAGAAAAATAATGCTCCGCTTCGCGTCGTGACCGCATTACCACCTCGGGTGTGCATTATTTTTCTAATAATTCAACGGCCCGTCGTCAACTATTCCTGTTTCATGGTATTACAGTGAAACAGAAGAATAAACTAACACGAGTAATCAATGAAGCAAATAAGATCATCGGCCAAAAACAGAGCATATTACAAGAGCTATTCACAATTTTATTGGGGAGAAAATGGCATTATCAATATATTCAGACCAGACTCATCCCCTCCATTCCTGCTTGGAGATCCTTCCTTCGGGGCGCAGGCTACGGATAGAGGAATATTTAGAAGAGATCATTTGTTCCATTGGTGGTGACTGTTTTAAACTCAATTCTCAATTGAGGTGTGAATTTGCTGTATTAATTGAACTTCTGTATGTGTCATGATTCTGCCCTCTTGTCCTACTCTTGAGGCGGGATCATGACAGATCCTTGTTTTGTGTGCAGGCACATGGCCTTGTGTTTGGGCTGTGTGTGTGTTTGCGGTTTTGTAGTTCTCTGGTTTGGTCATCATTGCTTCATCTTTGTCACCTGCTGTCAATGTCTGTTTCTCCCTATTTGATCCCCTTGTGTTTGCTGTCTCGTGCCACGTGCCATGCCCATGTCTGTACCTTGTCTTAACAAAGTTGTGATCTTGTAAAATCCTGTCTTGTTCCTGTATAGTTTAATGGTCTAAACACTTTATTTAATTTAGCACTTTCACAATTTGTGAATCAAATTTTGAATTTCGTAGATGTGATTTCCTGCATTTTAGGCCTTTGCTCCTTGCCAGTTAATACCAATGGTCTAAAAATACAATGTTAATTGAACTGCCATGTAGAAAATGAAATGCATCAGTCTCTTGATCTTTGAAATTGAGAGCTTCAACCCGTGAAATGCTTGTTAAATAAAGATAAAGTATTGATTTGTACAATAAAGAGGGCTCAAACATCTTTTTAACCTCTTCAGACCTGAAGTATGTTTCAAGTTTCTGAAAAATATAAAAGTACATTTTCCCAGCTCATGAGGCTTCTATAAATGAAAACAAATGAAAAAAAATATTTTTTTATAATGTCTTTCATAGTGATTTTTTTTAGTCCCTTCCAATGGACATCAGGTCAAAACAGGTGTACTTCCCAAAAATATACCAACATGAAATAAATTAATAAACATAAAATTTGTTGGTCTATACTTTAAACTTTTTCTCAAGGTCAAAATAATAGCAATAATTCTAATCATTTGCTCATTGCAACACAGTGTGACAACATGCCCCGCCTGAACAACTGGGACAAAGTTCTCTTAAATATAGGATTTAAACCCGGCTAGTCTGTCTTCTGCTGTCACACCAGCGTTCAAGAACTGTCTCAACTGTGAATAACAGATATAAGATAAAATAATATCAGACTTGTTTAAAATTAACACAAGGAACTTTTGCTATGGTTAAATAAATGTTCAGTAATATCTTCAATACATAGGCTATATATTTTTAAAATTCTATAGTGTTGATATGGCAACTAGAAAATTCGTCCGCTATAACCTCCATAATGTGTTGTGTTTTAAATCAATGCTAGTTGGAACTCCTAATCAAATGATAACATTAATTACTGCCAGGTGGTGGTTAATTAATTGAATTAACGAGATGAATGCGTTCCTTATATATTAGAGTCTGAAGAGCGGCTTTAGTCTTGAGTGATCTGTCCTCATGGCTGTGAGGGAGATTAGTGTTTGGAAGAAGCTCATTTTCACCCTTTTTCTCTTTGCTGTTGATGGACTTAACGAACCAGGTAAGTAGCCTACCATTAGGCTTTGAAGTGAACAGAAGCATTCTGTTTTTATGTTGAAGTTGTTTACTAAACTTTATAGATGATGTAAATAAGCTTTGTGAACCATTGAAGCTTTCCTTTAACACCATTACTACTCTTGGTTTGTTTGCTCCAGTGATCAAACGGATGATGTTCATGTGTTTTTTTTTGTTTTGTTTCCCCTTTCCTAGGCTTGACCATTCCTAACAGATATCCGTGACTCATTTTGATAAGACTCCAGTTGCAGACAAAGTGGCTGTGTGGATATGGCTCCAGCAGTGCAGATTCTGGTCTACAGTGTTCTTCCCATTGAGACTGCAGCTGTGCTCTCTTACCACCCTTGACTCCAGCGTGGACCATCGGGCATTCAGCCTCCCTCTGTTGGACATTACATCTTCTTCACCATGGACTTGAGGCCATTTGCTGTCCTACGGCTCTCCACCTCTTTCACCTTTGAATAGCTCCGCCCTCCCTCAGGTTCCTCCTCCATCTATGGTTGCTGCAGCTCAGCCTCTAACCTCAGGATCGCCTCTTCCACTTCAGGGGGTCGGCGCTGTGGCCTAGTCTTGGTCGCCTAGGTCTTTGTGTCTCACTGCCTCATCGCTTCTCTGGCTGCGTGGTGTGCTCCACCTCCATCACCTCCGGTAATCCCCTTGGTAGTGTTGGGGCTCTTCACTTCATGGCTACTCCATTCTGCGATGCCGCCGTGGGATGCTGTCCTGACTATGGGCTGAGTCTCCATCGGCTTTTCCCTGCTCAAGGCCATCCCCCTGGCTGTCACCACCATCTGCACCAACCTTTTTTCATGGTTCTCTTCAGCTTTTTATTTTCCTCCAGCTAAGCCGCTTTCCTTCCGGACGGAGGCCTCCGCCCAAACCGTCCGTCCGCCCGCCCGCCCAATCCGTCCGCCCGCCCGCCCAATCCGTCCGCCCGCCCAATCCGTCTGTCCGCCCGCCCAATCCGTCCGCCCGCCCAATCCGTCTGTCCGCCCGCCCAATCCGTCCGTCCGTCCGCCCAATCCGTCCGCCCGCCCAATCCGTCCGTCCGCCCGCCCAATCCGTCCGTCCGCCCGCCCAATCCGTCCGCCCGCCCGCCCAATCCGCCCGCCCGCCCAATCCGTCCGTCCGCCCGCCCAATCCGTCCGTCCGCCCAATCCGTTCGCTTGCCCGCCCAATCCGTCCGTCCGCCCGCCCAATCCGTCCGTCCGCCCAATCCGTCCGCCCGCCCAGTCCGTCCGTCCGCCCGCCCAATCCGTCCGTCCGCCCGCCCAATCCGTCCGCCCGCCCGCCCAATCCGCCCGCCCGCCCAATCCGTCTGTCCGCCCGCCCAATCCGTCTGTCCGCCCGCCCAATCCGTCTGTCCGCCCGCCCAATCTGTCCGTCCGCCCGCCCAGTCCGTCCATCCGCCCGCCCAATCCGTCTGTCCGCCCGCCCAATCCGTCTGTCCGCCCGCCCAATCTGTCCGTCCGCCCGCCCAGTCCGTCCATCCGCCCGCCCAATCCGTCCGTCCGCCCGCCTGCCCAATCCGTCCGTCCGTCCGCCCAATCCGCCCGCCCGCCCAATCCGTCCGTCCGCCCGCCCAATCCTTCCGTCCGTCCGCCCAATCCGTCCGTCCGTCCGCCCAATCCGTCCGTCCGCCCGCCCAATCCGTCCGTCCGCCCGCCCAATCCGTCCGTCCGTCCGCCCAATCCGCCCGCCCGCCCAATCCGTCCGTCCGCCCGCCCAATCCTTCCGTCCGTCCGCCCAATCCTTCCGTCCGTCCGCCCAATCCGTCCGTCCGCCCGCCCAATCCGTCCGCCCAATCCGTCCATCCGCCAAATCCATCCGTCCGCCCGCCCGCCCAAGCCGTCAGTCCAAACCGTCCGTCCGTCCGCCCAAGCCGTCCACACCCAGACACCCAGTCGACAGTCAGGACTGCATCCCACGGCGACCGTCCATCCGCAGCTGGAGGAAAGGTTGGTGCAGATGGTGGTGACAACCAGGGGGATGGCCTTGAGCAGGGAAAAGCCGACGGAGACTCAGCCCACAGTCAGGACAGCATCCCACGGCAGCGTTGCAGAGTGGAGTAGCCATGAGTGAGGAGACCCAACATTACCAAGGAGATTACTGGAGGTGATGGAGGTGGAGCACACCACGCAGCCAGAGAAGCGATGAGGCAGTGAGACACAAAGACCTAGGAGACCACGACTAGGCTGCAGTGTCGCCGAATGGAGTGAAGATTGCCAACACTAGTCTTCCAAGTCTTTGAGGTGAAATAATACGGTAAGTTGTTGTGTGAGGGCAGTTCAATGACAGATCTGAGGCCTTAATCTAAAGCGCTTTGTTTCTGGTTTAGTTTTGCCCAAGTTTGACGTGACCGTAAACGCACCGCAGACCTACAGCGTGGCAGTTTTGGGACTGAAGGGTGAGTCTTGGGCCAAGTGAGTGATGCTTTATTTTCTTGTCTTGTGGTTGGTCAGTTCTTTATCTTGTTATGATGTTTCACAGATGTACATATGGCCAACCTGTACCTGGTCAAGCCTTAGTGGAAGTGTGCCCTGATCCATTTCCACACAGTCTGCTTCATAATTTGACCGGACAGTGCCTGACTCAAACCGCAAAGGTGTGTGACTCCTGCCTTACTGCTGAGGGTTTTCCTTTTGCCTGTGCTTGACTTAATTGTGTGTTTGTTCTCCTACCAGATGAATGCCACGGGCTGTGCCTCTCTTACTGTTGATGTTTTTCAACACCAAATGTTACTGAGGAGGGAACAGGTGAGCTATTGGCTGATCTGAACCATATACTCTTTATCATCTTTACAAGACGTGCACTTTAACCCACAAAGTTGATATTCTTCACTGTTTGTTTGGACTTTCTCTCGCAGATGTAATGGTGTCAAAATCTGCAATGGTGTCCTTTACCAACAAAGCTGTATATCTCTTGGAGGGGAGCAACTGGCCCAACAAACTGCTGTTGAATCTATCCACAAACAAGAATGGACGGGCTGCGTTCTCCCTAAGCACTGCTAATCTTAAGGCTGATCTGAATCTGGTGGTACGACTTGTATTTTGTAAAAATTAAGACTTTCTCTAGCATGAATCATGATAGTGATTAAGTTTGATCTTCCCCAGGCGAGTGCTAATCCAGAGGTTTTTTATGGTTATATCACCATACTTCACTACAGATACAAGGTTTGTTCAGCTTCTCCTACTGTTTCTTCCGACAACCCATCGTTTAGTGAACTAACTATAGTGAAGCTCAAATGTGGTGCTTGTTTTCCAGTGACCGTGGAGTATTCATTTGTTGGAGAGGCTGGTAGCTAACGCGCTGACATAATCTATATGGTGAGTGGACATTAGTTTTGTTGTTAAGTTTGCTGGTCTATTTGTTCCGTAACTTGGACACCTATGTCTTTTGTCTTATCCAAAGGAGTGATCGTCCTCCATGGATTTCAGACGGTTAAAGCAAAGGCTGGTGGTGCAGTCACAAGTGGCTCTGTGACGTTCCAGTCGTCTGTCAGCGTCGATATGACTCCAGCAGTGCAGATTCTGCTCTACAGCGTTCGGCCCAGTGAGGATGGAGTTGCTGCTAGTGTGCCGTTTGGGACCGATATGTGTTTCCAGAGCCAGGTACTGTATGATGTGGCTATTTTTCAATTTGGGAATGTTGGTGTGTGTCCTACAGCGTGTTGGTCCTTGTTCCAGGTGTCTCTGCTGTTTTCTCCAGCTACGGCTGTTCCTGCGGAGGGAAACGTTCTGATGGTTTCTGCTCAAGCAGGATCTCTGTGTGGCCTCAGTACTGTGGATCAGAGTGTCCGGATCATGGAGCCAGGAAGACATCTGAGTGCTGAAGGGGTGTCTGTGCCTCAATCAGGTTTTTGGTTTGGGCTTTTAATCTGAATATTTCAGTGTGTGGCTCTTCTGATTAGAACGCCACTTTAGTTTACCCCAGTGTCTGAAGTACAAGGGCCTAAATTTTTATCATAACTTCAGTGCCGGTATGTCTGTTAGTTTAATTCTTGCTCTAGAAATTGGTACATGACTTAGAGATAAAATCAAAAAATGTAGGCTTGTGTTGTAATGGCCCATACTAGCTTTTGTTAATGAATGCGGAGTTTTAATATGACGGTCGCAAGGACGTCCGTGCTTGTGTCCATCCGTGCGTGCGTCCGTCCGTGTGCGCGTCCATCTGTCTGTGCGTGCGTCCGTCTGTCCGTCCATCAGACACAAGACCTAGGCACCGCAGAATGGAGCAGCCACGGAGTGAAGATTGCCAACACTAGTCTCCCAAGTTTTTGAGGTGAAAAAATACGGTAAGTTGTGTAAGGGAAGTTCAATGACATATCTGAGGCCTTAATCTAAAGCACTTTGTTTCTGGTTTAGTGTTGCCCAAGTTTGACGTGACCGTAAACGCACCGCAGACCTACAGCGTGGCAGTTTTGGGACTGTAAGTTGAGTCTTGTACCAAGTGAGTGATGCTTTATTTTCTTGTCTTGTGGTTGGTCAGTTCTTTATCTTGTTATGATGTTTCCCAGATGTACATATGGCCAACCTGTACCTGGTCAAGCCTTGGTGGAAGTGTGCCCTGATCCATTTCCATACAGTCTGCTTCATAATTTGACCGGACAGTGCCTGACTCAAACCGCAAAGGTGTGTGACTCCTGCCTTACTGCTGAGGGTTTTCCTTTTGCCTGTGCTTGACTTAATTGTGTGTTTGTTCTCCTACCAGATGAATGCCACGGGCTGTTCCTCTCTTACTGTTGATGTTTTTCACCACCAAATGTTACTGAGGAGGGAACAGGTGAGCTATTGGCTGATCTGAACCATATACTCTTTATCATCTTTACAAGACGTGCACTTTAAGCCACAAAGTTGATATTCTTCACTGTTTGTTTGGACTTTCTCTCGCAGATGTAATGGTGTCCTTTACAAACAAAGCTGTATATCTCTTGGAGGGAAGCAACTGGCCCAACAAACCGCTGCGGCCAATGCCCTGTACTCGGACTTCTCCAATTTATGCAGATCAGAGAGTTCTCTCCTCAAGTCCATATACAGCAGCCCGTGAGGGCAGGACAGTTCTGCCTAGAGATCAAGACGATCCTCCTCAGCCCATGAGGGCACTGCCTGTAGATTCACGAGGGGACCTTCTGCGTTCTCATTCTGTCAGTCACAAAGAGATTGATTATCTCACTGACAACCTAGGAGACATGAGACTACCAGGCTCAGCAACTCGGCTAACTTCAAGTCATCCTTTCTCTTCTTATGAACCAACTCAATCCCAACACAAGCTAGCCCATCAAGAAGATGCTACATATCCTCAACCTGGCATTAGGCACATGGATAGATCACGTGGTTACTACAACACAGACCACAGAGGCCATAACTATATGTCCACTGACCTATGACCTGACTGACCTGACTATTTCCCTTCCACTGAACCATATGGTTATCATCCTTATCATGGGATTCCAGCTACAAGTCCAGTCTATCAAGATGAGAGACTTACTCAAAGGGATGCATTAGCTCACCATGCACATGAGCGACACTCAGACAGCTATGTTCAATCAGCTCCTAATCCTGCAGACAAATCAAGCTTCTTGACCTCACGACAGTACTCAGATTACGCTCAGTCTGAGACATATCATCCATACCACCCAGTGCACCCTCCTTCTCTTCCACATCCTCATGTTTAGCCCACCTACAGAGGTCCTATTCCCACCATTCCTCATTTTTGCAGTGAGGATCCCAGAGAGATTGCACGACTCAAAATTGCACTGGAGAATTTCCTACCTGCTGAGGCTACAGAACGTTGCAAGTACCAAATACTCGTTGATCATCTGAAACAGGAGAATGCCTTGCTCATTGCAGACTCGTACGTCAACAGCAGGTACCCACACACCAACACCATGAGGTCTCCAACTGCTCTTCATGGTCAACCACATCAACTCGCACTACAAAGAATTGCAGAATTAATGGATGGCTCAAAAATCAGGAGTGGTGACACTAAGTCTTTTAGAATGATTACCCTCAATGTGCGTGCATGAGTTGGAATGATGGACCAACTTGGAGCTAAAGGATGGACAGAGCTCAAATGTGGGTCACATGTTTCACGTCTCCTTGCCAAATTGCCTCATGATCTTAAAGCAAACTTCAGAGGGTTTGTTAACCCCATTCAGAACCCAGTTCCAACACTGATAGAACTCAGCGATTGGCAAGAATATGATCTCAGAGTACAAGAGCATGAGTCACAGTACGCTAGTAATGTAAACAGAGCCTACTCTCAGCCACAGAGAGAACAGCAAAGGAATTGCAAGCCGGTTCAACGATTTGCTACTGTCTTGCATGGTGGCGAACAGAGTAAACCAGCAAGTGTTACAGCAGTCAAGAAGGAGAAACCGACAAAGTCCTGCCCCTTCTGCAACACTGTGCAGCATTACTAATGTCAAACTGCTGAATCAAGATCAAGTGGAGTCTTGGCTGAAGTCAAATCAGAAGTGCTTTAGGTGTGGTCGTGATCACCAGATCCCACAATGTAATCTTAAAGCCAAATGCAAAAAAATGATGAATTGGATGTCAAACTATTAAAGATGCAGATTATCCACATTTAATCACAGCTACAGAGCCAGTTCGTCTCCTGGCGGTCCTGCCGCTGTGAAAACCAGACTCGGGTGGATTCCCTCAAAATTCCTTGCCAGTCATCTCTTACCACAACAGTGTCTATTAACCTCCAGTTTGTCAGCAGAAGCCGAACTTTTCAACAATGTACAGAATTTGCTGCAAAATGGACACACTTCCGTATAGGAGTGAGACACAGAAGCGGTGCAAATCCTTGAGGGAAAAAACAATCAGTGTGGCAGTCGGACATTTAAAGGCATGCAACCCCTCTCCTCTGGAAAAGAATCTTCCAGCTCTGCAGTCACCTAAGAAGCAGTGCCAGCCCATTTAAGAAGACCAGAAAAACGCACAGATCTTGCTTCAGTGTCTGTTAAAGTGCAGAAACTTGAAAAGGCAGGCTATATCTCAAAGCTGACACCAGAGGAGACGGATAAAAGCCGATGGAATCAAGGTCTACAGTTCTTAACTCAGTCAGTTAGTAGTTGGCCCAAACTGCCTCATGATGTAAGCGATGACATCCAAGAACACCGCAGTTATACACCGCAGATATCTCTCGATACAATTCACTTCAAGATCTGATTAAGGCTACTGCTATTTCCCTTCAGAAAGTGAACTCTCAGCTGACGACTATACACAAGCTGAACAGGAACTTCTGAGACGTGCTCAAGTTGAAAGCTTCCCAGAAGAAATAGCCCAACTCCAGTTAGGTAAACCTGTATCTCACTGTAGTCGTCTTCTAACTCTATCCCCAGAGTATGATCACAAAACCAAATTAGTCCGAGTAGGTGGACGCCTCCGCAGATGTAAGCACTTCTCAAACACTCTTCACCCTATTGTCCTAGATCCTGCTCACCCACTTGTAAAGCTGATTCAACATCACGACAACCTCCTGTTACATCCAGGACCTGAGCGTGTGTTCGCAGAACTGAGACGAAAATATTGGATTGAGGCAGAGAGGCAGTAAAAAGACACCAGCGCAGCTGCTTTGAATGTAAGAAATGGCGAGGGAAGCCAGAAATTCCCATGATGGCGGATCTCCCTCAGTCTAACCTTCGGTTGTTTCGTCCCGCTTTCTATTCAACGGGCATTGACTGTTTTGGTCCCTTCCAGGTTAAGTTTGGATGCAGATGTGAAAAACGTTGGGGAAAACTGTACAAGTGCCTTACTACCAAAGCTGTTCATATTGAACTATTGAGCATTGACGCAGACTCCTTTCTCACGTCGTCAAGAAGGTTCATAGCTCGCAGAGAGAAACCATATGAAGTGCTTTCTGATAACGGCACACATTTCAAGTAATCTATTCTTTGGCAGAGGCTTGAATTTGCTGGGATGTTAGGAGCGGGCTGTGAGGATCTGGCTGGAGAAGGGGTGCAACGGTGATTGTGAGAATACAAGCTGGAGACGTGAAAACGGATGTGAAGTGAGTGAATTGTGGAGATTGAGTCTGGAGAACGTTCTCGTTCTAGAGAGGAAGGTAAGTAATGAAACACCGGACCTGTGTGAATGCATGCCTTGCACTGATTTGAATAAGGAATTGTGAAGTGTAATTGCCACTTAAGAGTGTGAATTGAGTCATCATTGAAATCCTGATATCTTCTTCTGAGTGTGAAAGGGTATTGAAGACGCTGTTTCCCATGCTGTGAGAAGTCATCTGCATCTCTTCATCTTCTGAGTGTTGATTCAGCGTAACAGTGGAGGGATTGATCACTGGGTGAGTGCCGGCCTTATTGGACTTGATGTGAAGTTGCAGTGTGTGTGGATGCATATGTTTATTTAACCGCCAGTATTCCCCAGTTCACGTTCTTGCCCAGTGTTTGCGGAGCGAAGCCCTCAGTGTTGAATGTGTATGTTCCACTCTGGCCACAAACTCCTGATGATACTGAAGAGGAGTGTGATTGCCCTGTTTAACTTGTTCTGTCTATTTTAGAAGATTCTTCTGCCACTGCCTTCTTGTGTGCTGCCTGTACGGAGGAGAGACACACCCCAGCCTCAGTGCTGCTTGTTCAGCCCCAGCGGTAAGTCCTTGCTTTACTGTAATGTAATAGGCTCTATGCACGAACCCTGCTGACGTGTGTTCGAACGAATCTCAGTCAGCGTCTTTACTTCCGGAAGCGCGTTCTGCAGGCCAAGTGTATAGCGGCAAAACTGTAATAAAATCCGTTTTCTCAGAAACGGAGACAACGATTTTAGAAACGCTGATTCGCTAGTCGAATTTCGTACGAAATGAGAGAATACTAACACTCAAAGTTGTTGATTTGGCTCGAAATATATAATTTAAATAACTTCTCTTTTTTACTCTTGTGTGACAGCTAACTGCCTCACAGTGTTGTTGACATCATTCACGTTAACCGGAGGACGTTTTTATAAACAGAGAGTGTAATTTGACACTATCTCCACCGAACGCAAAATCGGCTTATGACCATAGACTGACTCAGCACCGGAAGTGAGTGGGCGTGCTGAGACAAATATGGAAGCGATCGTGCATAGAGCCTATTGAACCTGTAAACTTGTCTCTGTCTTGGATTAGAGGATATCTTGCTTCTGGCTGGAGCCGTTAAAGGAGGAAAGACACCCGGAGGACCTTACACCTGTTGTCCAGCGACGCCACGGGAGAGCACTCTACACGAAGGAGACATGCGTACCCACCTGGCTGGCAGCGAGTCCCCCTCCTGGACCCATCGCCCCCTGTGCCGACCACCTACTGTATAGACGCCGCTTGAAACCAAACTTACCTGCTACCCACCTGTCCGGTGAGAGAGTCCCCTCCTGGCCCGTGGTCCCGGTCCTGGTCTGCCTGGAGAGCTGTCCGTCTGTATTACGCCTAAAAGGATCTACTTACCACGTTTACCCACCTGCACGCCGGACCGGCGTTCGACTCCCTCCTCCTCCGTGGCTGCCAGCGACCCGGGTCGGCGCAGTGGACCTGCTGCAGAGAGATACGAAGCCCATATTAAGACTTTTAATTCTTGTTTTTATTCAATAAAGATTGTTACTTTTAGAAGTTCTGCTCGTCTGTCTGGTCTCTGGTACGCTCCTCGAGGTGGTCCTGGGTTTGAGGGGTGGGTGCAGTCTGGCTTGGCCCCCCGACCTGACTGATTGTTTCAAGTTTTTGGTGAGGATTTCTCAGAGGAAGTTTTAATTGGGGTTGTGAAATATAATTTTTTAAAAAGAAGGAAGATGTGTCTGTTAAATTATTTTAAAAAACTGCGAAATTGTCAATATGGAAAACCAGGAGGAATCAAGGATTGCAGCTTAATAGTATTAATGTTGAAGTGATGTTTATGACATTAGTGGCTGGTAGACTAAAAATAGAAACTGCTTACTATAGTGTTGTAAATAATGAGAAGGGTTTCAGTGATCTGTGGTGAGTTAATGATGCTTTGTGTGTTGTTTACGATGGAAATCTGGTTTTGGAATTTTAATTTTTTTAATTATTGAAGTGGTGCGCAATCTAAACTCGAGCGTGTTGTGTAACCATAGTACCTTTGATCTACTTGAATATTTTAGTCGTCTTTAACACATGATTATGAAGGACAGATTAAAATACCCGGTATTTTTTTTAAACAAATACTAAACTATTAAAATTTAATAATAATTACCTTTTTTTTTTTTGGATCAGGGGCTGGATATTTTGGATTGTGGATGTTTTTTGCATTGTTGGAAGTGTGCCACTTCATTTCTGTCTGTGTTCTGCGTTATTTATGATTTTGATGATGAATTTTGTGTCCAATGATAAATATTTATTTATTTATATATATTTAAAAGATATCATAAATCCCCTAAAAACTACACAAAAGTTGAATAAAAACATTAATAAACAGAGTAAAATTATATTTAAAAAAAAACTATTGTTCTGTTGCAAAATTACGTTTTATTTTAGCGTGACTATTTTTGTCACGCCTACATAAAAACTGATAGAATTCCATTTTATTTTTTTGTAGATCTAGTGTTGAGAGCCGTAGGAAGTTTCATACCATTTGGAAAAAGAGAACATTTTTTAATTCAAGCAAAAGTCATTTGGGGTCCAGCGAACCCCGAAGACCATCAGAGGGTTAAGGAGGATGGCAGCTTTTATTCCTACAATGAATTTAGCAATCTTTTTGGAGTGAATTCCTCACCTGCAGTTTATAACGGGGTTATTAATTCTATTTCTCCTAAACTTAGGTCATACTGTAGCTATCAGAGCATCCATTGGTCAAATGCCCCAGTTGTCTATTGGGGGTTTGGAGATTTCCAATGGCAAATGTAACAATTTTTGGATTAGAAGATTTCTTATTAGGAAGATCAGCTGTCATCCCAAAGCCTTTCAAATGGAAATTAAATGATCCTTCTCTTTCTACCATTAAAACATGGACTGGCATTAATAGGTTTCTGTTACCTAACAAAGTGGAAAGAGCCTTACTTTAAAATTCTACAAAAATCCCTGTAACTCTCTTCTTTCTAAATTTAAGTTGGACGTCTCTTCACACTGCACATTCTGTAATTCTAACCTTGAAACAATACCACAGTAGTTTTTTGAATGTGATTTTGAGCCTGGCTTATTTTTTCTGCTTATTCCAAACTCGTTACTTTTGAGGTTGTTAATGTGTTGTTGTTGATTTTGGACTCAGGGTCAATGAAGATCATAAGAAAGCTGCTAAAACTACTTTGTTGCTCAAAGAAATTAAGTTTTCATTGTAAATCAACTCCTGTATTTATGTGCATGTTTTGTGATCACTGATTTGTTATTGTTTATTGGACTGTCCCTTATTTACTGCCTTGCTTACTTTGTCTTTGAGTATACTGTTTTTTGTGCTTTTTCTTGTTTTTATTGTGTATTTCTTGTTTATATATATATATATATATATATATATATATGAAGAGTTCAGATGCAAAAGCCTCTAAATGCCATTTGAAATTTTCTTCTAAAATGATCATTTTTATCAAGCTTGTATATTTAAGTTCAGTCATTTCACTTAAATGGCAATGAAGATTACCTATTAATTGTAAATATACAAGCTTGATAAAAATGATCATTTTAGTAGAAAATTTCAAATGGCATTTAGAGGCTTTTGCATCTGAACTCTTCATATATATATATATATATATATATATATATAAACCTATATATTTATGTATCCCCAGATGGGGGCGTGACACGGTGCGTGACGTCAGCGCTCACCCAGCGCCAGTTTCAGTCATGTGATTTTGATGACGCGCAAAATTCCAATTCGCGTCTGTTGCTCTGTCTCCATGGCAGCGGAGGATGCGAGTGACGTCAGCGCGCACCCAGCGCCAGTTTTAGTCATGTGATTTTGATGACGCGCAAATTCCAATTCGCGTCTGTTGCTCTGTCTCCATGGCAGCGGAGAATGCGAGTGACGTCACAAGCAGAACTTCTATAAAAGCAGCTGTTGAAAGTCTACCATTCATTTCAATTTGCAGCGGGCGATTTCGGACGGACACGCGAGGCAGGGAACGATGGCGATGCGACAAAGTTGAGATCTGTTGAACTTTATGCAGGTGAAGAGGGACTTTCGGGAGCGGCAACCAGGATTGAAGTCAGTCGAGTGCAGTGCTGAGTTTGACCACGAGAAGCTCATTTTAGCAGTCAGAAACTGTCGTATAATTTATGATATATCTCTGTGTAAGTTACATACACTCGTATTCAACCGTACTGACTCCGCGCCTACATGCTTTCAGGAACCAAGATAGACCGGTATTTGCCCGTTTGCTGTAGTTAAATAGCCGCGATGGCAAAGGGCGCTCACTGTTTCTCGTTCAGCTTTAAAATGATGCTTTTATGTAGCTACTGATTCCATTTATATTTAGACTTTTCCTTCCAAAATGTTTGTTGCGGCAAGAAATCGTAGCTATTAGTTGTCTAACATAGATTAACAGCCGTGAATGTCACTCACAATATAGTAGGCTATGAATATGTATAGTATAAATGTAATTCGGACGTACATCCATCATGTTTTATACGTCATGTGACCCACCAGCTTCAGTTCAGTCGCGTCGCTTCTCTGCCGTCCGTTAATCCTCTCCTGTGGCCTCATGGATGGAAAGTGTGTGAAGAAGTAGGTCATCCGGGGACTTTTCGCCTAGTGTTTTTTGAAGTGTGTTCGTCTGTTGGTGTACTGTTTTTCGCATACTATAGATTGAAGAAAGATTTTGAAGATTTAAAGGAAGAAAGAACCCACACAGTGGATCTATTGGTCACAACATGCCTCAATATGAACACAGCCACTCTCCACAGTGCCTAATGAAGCGCCCGTCTTGAGAGACTGCTTCGTATCTGCGGTGAAGACCAATAGGAGATCACCAGATAAGCGAGAAGAGTTTGTCTCAGAGGGTGATCGAGGGTCTCTGTGTCGTGCTTTCTCGCGGGATAGCTGTTTTGGACGGTGCTGGGTGGTGGTGGGTGTCGTCACTCCACACCATATCTATGGGAATGACCCACGGCGTCAGGTGGTGTGGCGCCCTCACTCCCTCAGCGCCTTCGACCAGGTGAAGCACTCTTACTACAGCGAGTAGCTGCTTTATATCTCTCACGGTCCCAGTAGTGAAGATCAATAGTGAAGGCTTCGCTAGGTGGGTGTCGGATGGGGTCCACTGCAGCTTCTCGTGGTTGGCCGACGCGAGTCCGGGAGGGAGGCAGGACAAGCCCTTCCCTGGCTGGGGTGAGTTGGAGTGGGACAGAGATCTCAGGGGACCCGATGGCTGGAGCTGAAATGAGTTCGGTTTAGGGTTTAGTGTGGCTGGATATTGAAGATCCGCCCAAATCGGTCATAGAGTGGAGCTCCAGCATTGTGGTCCTGTAGGTACTCTGTACAAGAGTGGAAAGGTGTTGCGGAGCAGTTGACCTGTGTGGATCAACCAAAAGTCTGCACAGTTCTTCTTCTGCCGTAGACATCTGAAACCTTGTTTCACTTCTTCCGCCTGATGTGATAATTTATTGATAAATCATTAATTTCCCGTCGTGTAATCGTGTAATTTCCTGTGGTGTCCCCCAAGGGGCAGGATTGGGCCCCAAGCTATTCAATTTGTACATCAATGATATATTTAATGTTTCTAAATTACTCAAGTTAGTTTTGTTTGCAGATGATACCAACATATTCTATTGTAATGACAATTATGATAAGGTTATTAATGTCGTAAACACGGAATTAAGGAATATTAAAGAATGGATGGACAGTAATCAATTGTCTTTAAACTTAGATAGAACCAAAGCCATTTTATTTGGTAATCATAAGGAAAAAATGGATTGAGATACAAATTGAATATGTCTCTGAAATCAAATTTTTAGGAGTTATAATCGACAACAAACTAACTTGGAAAACTCCCATCAGGCACATAAAAACCAAAGTCTCCAAAAGCCTAGCGATAATAAATAAAGCCAAACAGGTACTTGATGAGAATGCACTACGTACGTATCTTGTATTGTTCCTTAATTTTACCGTACTTAACTTACTGTGTTGAAGTATGGGGAAATAACTATAACAACTTAATACAATCACTATTTATTCTTCAAAAAAGGGCTGTACGTATTATACACAAGGCTGATTATCTTGAACATACAAATCCACTTTTTCTTAAATCTAAATTATTAAAAATACAGGACCTAGTTAAAGTTAATATAGCAAATTTTTTATTTAAAGCATTTCACAACCTTTTACCTGTTAACATGCAAAAGTTATTTACACAGAGTGAGCAGTCGTATAGTTTGAGGAGTTATGGGAACTTTGTAACACCAGTGGTTAGAACAACTAGGAGAAGTTTTTGTGTGTCTGTATGTGGGGTTAAACTTTGGAATAGTTTGGGGCTTGAACTTAAACAAAGCCAAAATATTCATCAATTTAAAGTACATTATAAACAGAAGGTCTTATCGCAATACATGTCGGAAATTGATTAATTTTGTGAGTTGTATTTTTGTTAATATTACCATGTAGGTGTTCTGATTACCATTGTTGGCATTATTGTAATTGTTACCTGAGATCATGGTCATATATGGGGTGTATTTAGGATATGTTTTGTTTTGGTATTGTTTTGCTTTTGATGAGGGTGAAGGGGTTCCCCTTCTTTCCTATGTCATGTTTTCATATATACTTATATTCACAATTGTTATTGAGTGTTATGATAATGTGTAAGGAAGCAACTATTATTGTTTGTTTTGTTTTTCCTGTTATTGGTAACCGGGGTGGGTTCAAATAAGTTTGACTTCTATCCACTCCGTTTCGAGATAGAGATTGAGGTTTTGTTAAAATTGATGTAAATATGATGAACTCAAAGGCTTGTACAGACTAGACTATTGCCTTGTCATGTGTAACTACATATTGCTCTAAATAAATAAATAAATTAATTAATTAATGGCAATAATTAATAAACAGAGATTAGTCACGGCGGCGTGTGCAGCTGATGGGGGCTCGGCTTGTTCCCGCACAAAACCTGCAATCTATAAAACAGTATAGTATAAATGTAATTCGGACGTACATCCATCATGTTTTATACGTCATGTGACCCACCAGCTTCAGTTCATTTGCGTGAAAGTGTGTGAAGAAGTAGGTCATCCGGGGACTTTTCGCCGTGTGTTTTTTGAAGTGTGTTCGTCTGTTGGTGTACTGTTTTTCGCATACTAGGGAAGATTGAAGAAAGATTTTGAAGATTTAAAGGAAGAAAGAACCCACACAGTGGATCTATTGGTCACAACATGCCTCAATATGAACACAGCCACTCTCCACAGTGCCTAATGAAGCGCCCGTCTTGAGAGACTGCTTCGTATCTGCGGTGAAGACCAATAGGAGATCACCAGATAAGCGAGAAGAGTTTGTCTCAGAGGGTGATCGAGGGTCTCTGTGTTGTGCTTTCTCGCGGGATAGCTGTTTTGGACGGTGCTGGGTGGTGGTGGGTGTCGTCACTCCACACCATATCTATGGGAATGACCCACGGCGTCAGGTGGTGTGGCGCCCTCACTCCCTCAGCGCCTTCGACCAGGTGAAGCACTCTTACTACAGCGAGTAGCTGCTTTATATCTCTCACGGTCCCAGTAGTGAAGATCAATAGTGAAGGCTTCGCTAGGTGGGTGTCGGATGGGGTCCACTGCAGCTTCTCGTGGTTGGCCGACGCGAGTCCGGGAGGGAGGCAGGACAAGCCCTTCCCTGGCTGGGGTGAGTTGGAGTGGGACAGAGATCTCAGGGGACCCGATGGCTGGAGCTGAAATGAGTTCGGTTTAGGGTTTAGTGTGGCTGGATATTGAAGATCCGCCCAAATCGGTCATAGAGTGGAGCTCCAGCATTGTGGTCCTGTAGGTACTCTGTAACAAGAGTGGAAAGGTGTTGTAAATTAAGGAATATTAAAGAATGGATGGACAGTAATCAATTGTCTTTAAACTTAGATAGAACCAAAGCCATTTTATGTGGTAATCATAAGGAAAAAATGGATAAAATGATTGAGATACAAATTGAATATGTCTCTGAAATAAAATTTTTAGGAGTTATAATCGACAACAAACTAACTTGGAAAACTCCCATCAGGCACATAAAAACCAAAGTCTCCAAAAGCCTAGCGATAATAAATAAAGCCAAACAGGTACTTGATGAGAATGCACTACGTACGTATCTTGTATTGTTCCTTAATTTTACCGTACTTAACTTACTGTGTTGAAGTGGGGAAATAACTATAACAACTTAATACAATCACTATTTATTCTTCAAAAAAGGTACGTATTATACACAAGGCTGATTATCTTGAACATGCAAATCCACTTTTTCTCAAATCTAAATTATTAAAAATACAAGACCTAGTTAAAGTTAATATAGCAAATTTTTTATTTAAAGCATTTCACAACCTTTTACCTGTTAACATGCAAAAGTTATTTACACAGAGTGAGCAGTCGTATAGTTTGAGGAGTTATGGGAACTTTGTAACACCAGTGGTTAGAACAACTAGGAGAAGTTTTTGTGTGTCTGTATGTGGGGTTAAACTTTGGAATAGTTTGGGGCTTGAACTTAAACAAAGCCAAAATATTCATCAATTTAAAGTACATTATAAACAGAAGGTCTTATCGCAATACATGTCGGAAATGGATTAATTTTGTGAGTTGTATTCATGTATTTTTGTTAATATTACCATGTAGGTGTTCTGATTACCGTTGTTGGTATTATTGTAATTGTTACCTGAGATCATGGTCATATATGGGGTGTATTTAGGATATGTTTTGTTTTGGTATTGTTTTGCTTTTGATGAGGGTGAAGGGGTTCGCCTTCTTTCCTATGTCATGTTTTCATATATACTTATATTCAAAATTGTTATTGAGTGTTATGATAATGTGTAAGGAAGCAACTATTATTGTTTGTTTTGTTTTTCCTGTTATTGGTAACCGGGGTGGGTTCAAATAAGTTTGACTTCTATCCACTCCGTTTCGAGATAGAGATTGAGGTTTTGTTAAAATTGATGTAAATATGATGAACTTAAAGGCTTGTACAGACTAGACTATTGCCTTGTCATGTGTAACTACATATTGCTCTAAATAAATAAATAAATTAATTAATTAATGGCAATAATTAATAAACAGAGATTAGTCACGGCGGCGTGTGCAGCTGATGGGGGCTCGGCTTGTTCCCGCACAAAACCTGCAATCTATAAAACAGTATAGTATAAATGTAATTCGGACGTACATCCATCATGTTTTATACGTCATGTGACCCACCAGCTTCAGTTCATTTGCGTGAAAGTGTGTGAAGAAGTAGGTCATCCGGGGACTTTTCGTCTAGTGTTTTTTGAAGTGTGTTCGTCTGTTGGTGTACTGTTTTTCGCATACTAGGGAAGACTGAAGAAAGATTTTGAAGATTTAAAGGAAGAAAGAACCCACACAGTGGATCTATTGGTCACAACATGCCTCAATATGAACACAGCCACTCTCCACAGTGCCTAATGAAGCGCCCGTCTTGAGAGACTGCTTCGTATCTGCGGTGAAGACCAATAGGAGATCACCAGATAAGCGAGAAGAGTTTGTCTCAGAGGGTGATCGAGGGTCTCTGTGTTGTGCTTTCTCGCGGGATAGCTGTTTTGGACGGTGCTGGGTGGTGCTGGGTGTCGTCACTCCACACCATATCTATGGGAATGACCCACGGCGTCAGGTGGTGTGGCGCCCTCACTCCCTCAGCGCCTTCGACCAGGTGAAGCACTCTTACTACAGCGAGTAGCTGCTTTATATCTCTCACGGTCCCAGTAGTGAAGATCAATAGTGAAGGCTTCGCTAGGTGGGTGTCGGATGGGGTCCACTGCAGCTTCTCGTGGTTGGCCGACGCGAGTCCGGGAGGGAGGCAGGACAAGCCCTTCCCTGGCTGGGGTGAGTTGGAGTGGGACAGAGATCTCAGGGGACCCGATGGCTGGAGCTGAAATGAGTTCGGTTTAGGGTTTTAGTGTGGCTGGATATTGAAGATCCGCCCAAAACGGTCATAGAGTGGAGCTCCAGCATTGTGGTCCTGTAGGTACTCTGTACAAGAGTGGAAAGGTGTTGCGGAGCAGTTGACCTGTGTGGATCAACCAAAAGTCTGCACAGTTCTTCTTCTGCCGTAGACATCTGAAACCTTGTTTCACTTCTTCCGCCTGATGTTATAATTTATTGATAAATCATTATTGGCAATAATTAATAAACAGAGATTAGTCACGGCGGCGTGTGCAGCTGATGGGGGCTCGGCTTGTCCCCGTACAAAACCTGCAATCTATAAAACAGATAATGGGAAGGTGATAGTGGAGGATGAATTGTTAAACTTCATCATGGTATGCATATGTTTAAAAGCCAACCATTTGCATGGTTTCCAACTATTGAAAATGGTTAAATTGGAGAATTTGGACATGGGGTCGCATTGAGATCCCCATAACTATGGATTTGTGGCATATAGGGCCTTAAAATGAAGATTACATAAGAAACGTTTATTATGAATGACAGTCATGAGATATCTTTAATACTTTTATAGTTGCAGGGATGCAAACTTTGCAAAAAAACATATTTATAGCACTCAGACAGGTGTGTTCTATGCCATTGAGCTGATTGAGCATTTTCAGATATTCCTCTTAAAATAAATAAGTATCACTTGTACGAAAATAGACCAGGCAAGGCAAGTTTATTTACATTTTATACACAATGGCAATTCAAAGTGCTTTACATAGAAGAAATTAAAATAATCAAAAGAAAGCAGAATAATTAAAACAGTTTAGAATAAAAATATGAAATAATGAAAAATAAAATTGCGGCCCCGAAAATGGCGCTTACTTTGCAGAAAAAAAATAAAAACCTTAACAGTTTCAAGAAGGTCCTCACACAGTTAGTGCTCGGGCCCTAATTATTAAAAATGGGTGAGGAAAAGTTTATTCACCATGCGAGATTATTTTGAGCACAGCATGTAAATTTAGGAGAAAGATTGAAAGCTGATTTTTAATAGGAAAAATTATTTAATAGGATAATCAAAGTTAGATCAGCATATTGCAAAGAAGAAATGGCTTGCTTTTTCCTGCAACGAAGAACTTGCTTCACTAAAAACAGAATGGGAGAACTGCTGTCGTCAACCAGTGATTATTATATAAAAGAACTAGGAAAAACATAAGGAGCTAATTACTCAGGAACAAATTTGATTCATGCAGTTGTCTGAGTGTTCTCATTTCAGATGGCTTCAGTGTCCAATGGAAGAGGTGAAAGGTCAAAGAAGAAGAGTGGGTGAGGGGCGTTCCCTCCTGAAGATGACCACTTTCTGGAAACTCAACATGGAGAAAGACTGATTAATGCTGGAAAAGTTGAAACTTTCACTATTTCACTGGAGACTTTTTCCTGGGGACAAAGAGGAACATCCTGAGATGCAAAGCTGAGGCTAAATCTATCAAAAGCCTGAACTCAGAAGGATTACTATAGTTCTTTTTCGTAAGGGATGTAACGTCAGACAAATCTGGCCCAATACGAGTACACTACTCACACAATAATCTAATAAAATATGATTAATTTTGCCATTTTGTCCTCCTGTCCGGTTCTGTATGTATGTAAGAAAGGAACTTCAATTTATAATTTGTTAGTTTATTGGTGGTACAGAAAACAATGGAAGCTTGTTTCCGCCACTGAATAAAAAATAAAATAAATAATTGTTACTTTTTATCTCACAATTCTGACTTTATTTCTCAGAATTGCGAGTTATAAGTCAGAATTGTGAGATATTAAGTCAGAATTGCGTGATATAAAGTCAGAATTGGGTGATAAAGTCGCAATTCTGAGAAAAAAAGACTTAATCTTACAATTCTGACTTTTTTTCTCACAATTGCGAGTTTATATGTCGAAATTCTGACATCTTTTCTCAGAATTGTGAGACATAAACTCGCTATTGCGACTTATCAGGCCAATTCTAAGGGGAAAAAAAGAATAGTTTATAAATCTCACAATTCTGACATTATATCTGTTATTAGGCTCATTATCATTTGACATTTTCCTTTTTCTGCTCAGAACGCGTCCCACATCTGTCCATTTTTAGTCATGGGACAAACAAAAGTTAAATAAAAACGTTTAATTTCATAATTTTGTAACAAACAATTTTTTATTTTGTTTTTGATTTTCAAATAATTATTGTACCAGTGGCGCCCCCTCTCGTCCGGCGGCCTCCTGCGCAGCATGCGTCTCCTGCGCCACTGAGCCTAATATCATATATCACACTATCCATACAATATATTTCCCTTAAATCCCAGCCATTGATTCGGTTGATATATTTTTATAGTTGTTTTGAAATTGTCAATTATTTGAAACATTTGGCACTTCAAGTTAATTATTAGCTTATTCTTTAAATAGAAACGCAAAGTTAATCAAGACAAGCCTTCAATGTTGACTTGAGTATTCTTTACAAACCCCTCATCTGAACCTAAATTATAAGTAACAATACTTGTTCACATTTTTGTCCCGTCTCTTGAACGCGCACTTTGATTTAGCGAAACTGCGTGTGCGCGCGCTGAGCTTATCACCGGAAGTTGTGCGCGAGTATTCACGGAGCGGTAAAATAACGGCAGAACGGATTTTCTGTGGGATAAACGCACCGGCGTCGCTGCGCAAGCGGTAATTATTGTTATTTTATTGATTATATGAACAGACTGAGCTCCTGAAGATCGCAGAGGCGGGTTTATCTGTGTGTGTTTGCCGCTGTTAGCTCGATGGGCTAACCGCTAACTACTGAGGAGAACTCAGAACATCAGCTAACGTTAATTATATACATGCATACATGCATGTGCTAACAATAACAACACGCACACATATAGTGTTTATACTAACATATAACTCGTGTATGTAAGTTAACGTTATAGTACAAAAAATCTGGTTTAAACCTGTCTGACTGGCTGACTCACTTCTGAGAAACACAAAAGATGCTATTCTTTCATTCTGTTCATTTTCATAAGCGTTTATATTTCACTGTTTATGTTGTTAAACTGACACAGAATCACTCTGGCTGGGTTTAAGCTGGGTCAGTTGTATAACCCAACAGTATATGTGAAGATTGTGCTCTGAGAACTAACGTTAGCCTGACTGTGTAGTGTATTATTATTGTGCAAAATTATTTATACATATTAAGACATATGTATCTCAAAGATCAGGAGGAGTTATATGTTAGTTCATTAAGATGCATGATTATTAACATAAGAATGCCAATGAGTTATTGAGATTGTTGGAAATAGTAGGGTTTGAACGCTTGTTGTTTATTTATCTTTTATTTCATTTAGTTTTTCAATTCAGTTATTTAATGTATGTATTATGTAAATGTTTGTGTGACAATGTCTAGATTCACCAGGCTCAGATTGTGAGAGAATGGTTGGGAAGAGCATAAAATTCATTCTTTGAATTGGTTGAAAGTCTGTGATGTTCTGGAGGAGATCCTGGACCACGGTGGTGGTTCAACAAACTCAGGGTTACAGGATTAGTTTTGAGTTTACCAAACCAAACCAACCGGGGTTATGATGCTGATCATCAGCTCTGGCTTTGATCCTGAGTTTAGGTGTGACATCAGAAGCCAACAGCCAATCACAGGCTGAGAAGCAACGGTGATTCGCTTAAAAAAACAATATTAGGAATATAAACAAATTT
Organism: Cyprinella venusta; assembly: GCA_038021265.1. NCBI lineage: Eukaryota > Metazoa > Chordata > Actinopteri > Cypriniformes > Leuciscidae > Cyprinella > Cyprinella venusta. Next base: position 35,060,637 of record CM075874.1, read on the forward strand.
TCACAGTAAGAACAAATTATCTGTCTATGAAGAGGACAACTAAAAGAAAAACTCTTGCTATATCAGTACAAGTTCATTTATAGAGTTGATAAAGGTATAGAGAGAATTGAACTTTTAAGCTCACATGTAGTAATTTTATAACTTCATCTATTATTTCTTATAATGATAGAAATGTCTTCTGTATTAGATAGATAAATAATAAATAACTAAAAGAAATGCTTTCAAATTTAACAAACAAATCTAAGAAACTTACAAAAACGAACTAAGAAAATCTGTTTATATTAGGCCTGTCAAACGATTCATCGCAATTAATCGCATCCAAAATAAAAGTTTGTGTTTACATAATATGTGTGGGTGCACTGTGTATAATTATTTTGTATATATATATAAATACACATGCATGTATATTTAAGAAAAAAATGTTATTTATATATAAAATATTTATATATAATATAAATTATATCTAAATCTATATACAGTATATGCATGAAAATACTTCTTAAATATGCATGCATGTGTGTGTATTTATATATCCAAAATAATTATACACAGTGCACCCACATATATTATGTAAACACAAACTTTTATTTTGGATGCAATTAATCGTTTGACAGCCCTAGTTTATATACACAAACAAACATTCAACTCTGGTCACAATGGAAAAAGGAAATAAAAGTGTTCGTGAATGAGCGCTGTGCCACTGTTCTCCCCACTGTTTGTACTGTACTTTATTTTTTATTTTAATTATTTTATTTGTTTTGATTATTTTAATTTCTTCTATGTAAATCATCACTTTGAATTACCACTGTGCTATATAAATAAACTTGCAGTGTGTGTGTGTGCAGATGCCTCACTCGCGGCGATACCCGTCGTCGGAGCGGAGTCGCAGCGGGAATCATCACGTTCGCTACGAGCGGCACCGGCGGAGACGCCGCACACGCAGCCGCTCCTCGTCCTCCAGTGCCCAGCGGGACCGCAGCCGCAGACGGAACCGCGAGCGACGCCAGCGCTCCAGGAGGTACCGCTCCGCCCGCATGTCATCACACTGACATCTCCATTCCTCTTACGATTCCTCTGTGTGTGTCTCAGCATGAGTGTGAAGCTCTGGAGACTGAGTGTGTGTGTGTGTGTGTGCGTACGTACTGGACCCCCAGCTCTCATATTCTTCCATCTCTCTAATAACACTAATCACACAACAGGAGACTGAGAACACACACTCGCTTCACTGAATAACTTCTGTATCCAGTGTGTATTTATTGAAGAACTCCAGTGTTATTCTACATTTAATCAATTTCTAAAACTGAAAATCTTTATTTCAATCGTATCTTTGTTCAGTTGTGTATTAGTTGTGATTACTAATTATTTATTTGTTCTTTTTTAATGATTGAGTGTTAATTGTCTTTAGCCCTCTGGGGTTGTTCGTTTCAGAGTCACACTCGGGGTGTTCGGGTCCAAATGGACACAAAGGCCGGGATTCATATTTAAACAAAAAAAAAAATCATGATTTTTTTTCTTTTACTTGTTTTTTATAATATTTCTTCTTTTCTTTTTTGGTGTTTTGAGAAAATTTCAAGAATAAAAAAATTATAATTAGTATTAATGCAATAATTATTCCCCCCATTGAACATAGGAATTTTTTTTTTAATAATATATATATATATATATATATTTTTTTTTTTTTTAATTTTTAAAGCTGTATTTTATTTTAGAGTCAAGCCTAGGCCTCGTAAAAGCAATTTTTGAAATGAGATGGATGCCATCTGGTGGACAAACCGAGCATTTTAAAAATGCAAAACACATGAATAATCTGAATTTTTTGGTGTGTGTGTGTATAAAAGTGTGTTTGTGTGTGTGTGTGTGTGTGTGTGGATGTGTCTGTTTTGCACTCTTGATGTTTTATAGATTCACCCCTTCACTGTTGTGTGCTTTTTTTCAAGATCGTGTCTGATTTGTAGATTGTACGCACAAAAAAATGCACTATTTTTGCCAATTTCCCATTCATTTTCCATGCGGGTCCATTTGGACCTGAACATCCCAAGTGTGACTATTTTTTTTGCAACCACTTAGACTATTCACATCCTGTCCCCAATTTTTTGGGGGTGTTCAAATACCAACAAAGTCACCAAATTTCGGACCATTCAGAGGAAGCTGTGATTTAAAAAAAAAAAAAATTATTTAAATTCTTCGGGTCCATTTGGGTTGATCAACCCCAGAGGGTGAATAATGCTGGAAGTGTGTGTTAGTTTGTGTAGTTGTTCTTCTACGGTGTGTTTAATCGCTGCTGTGAGAGTTCTGCTCGTGATATTCTGCTCTGAAAAACACTAAATGTGAACGTCTGTGTTTTTTTACCTAATTGGAATCAAAATTAGGATTCGATAAGAATCACAATCGTTAAAAAATTGCAGATGATTGATACCTGCCAGATCACCTGTAGCGTGTGTGTGTGTGTGATCCTCCAGTTATGACGAGCACAGGCTGAGCAGCAGACGCTACTGTCGCGGCGAGCGCGAGGAGTTTGTCGAGAACGGCTTCTTCCGACACACACACTTCTCCCGTCGCTCTCACGACTTCCGCTCGGATCGGGATCAGAGGAGCAGTCGACGCGTGCGCAGACACCGCAGGACCAGGACCCGCTCCAGAACACACTCCTTCAGCCAGAGCCGCTCCTTCTCCTCCGTGAGTGACACACACACACACACACACACACACACACACACACACACACAGTTAACATCAGTGATGAACCGAAATGATCATTCTTGGCCGAAGTCGAATACCGAACGCAGGATTTTGCACTTTTTCTATTTAATTTTACAAGTTTTTTTACCATTGCATCAATGTGGGAAATGCTTTTTACTATTTTGTCTTGATTTCAGAGAAAAAAATCAAATAAAAAAAATAATACTATTTAAAAATTAAATAAACTGTAATAAAAATAGCATTTCTCTGGAAATGTTACATCTCTTACAACAACAATATTGCATATTTTCCCAGTATCGTGCAGCCCTAGTGTGTGTGTCTGTGTGATGGGTAGGTTTAGGGGTACGGTTTGTGTGTGTGTGTGTGTGAGATGGGCAGGTTTAGGGGTTGTGTGTGTGTGTGTGTGTTTAGGTCTCAGGATTTCCCCTGGGGCCCGTCAGGAACGTTTAAAATTAGCCCAAGTCTCATCTCACTCTCTCTCTTTCACACACACACACACACTTGAAGATTTTCTCCTGTTCCTACACTCTGTCTCTCTCTCTCTCTCTCTCTCTCTCTCTCTGTCAGTCAGTCAGATGTAGGCTAAGTGTGTGTATTTGACGGGAGTTATGGGTAAAGCAGAGTTGTCCTCTGTGTTTAAGAGCCTGTTGGACTGCCTCTGCCTGTGTGTGAGTATCCTTCACACTGTGTGTGTGTGTGTGTGTGTGTGTTTACTAGTTGTGTTTTGGGTGCTAAACATTCTGGTGAAGTGATCAAATCTGATAAAACTTTCTTTAGTGCTGAAATTGTATATTAATCCAAGTGTTTTTCTCATGTGTGTGTGTGTGTGTGTGTTAGTCAGTCAACATGATGAGGAAGTTTACATGAAAGGTGTGTGAGACGATGAGTGTGTTTTCCTGGTAGGATAGGGAGGTTTTAATGTGAGTTTTACATTCACACCGTTATAATGTCAACAGTGTGTGTGTGTGAGAGATGGGTAGGTTTAGCGGTCAGGTTAGTGTGTGTGTGTGCACTTGACCTCCTTCTCAAGTGTCTGCTGGGCTCGTTGTGTGTGTGTGTGTGTGTCGTATCTGGAGTCATGGTCATGTTTAATAGTGTAGTTCAGTGATTTCCAGCCTGTTTTGGTCTGAGACCCCCTGTCCTAAAGAATATTTTCGGCCCCTTCACATGTAATGATCGTACCGCTCTTGTAAGCTTGCAGGAAGGAGGACAAAATAGGCTGTTTTCAAACAAGCGGTATGTTTACTCTAACCAGATATGATTATGCACATATAATAATAGCCTATAATATTGAAAATACAATAAGAAAAACATCAGTAGGCCCTTTGTAATTTAAAAACATTAGAGAAGTATATAAATTGGCCCTATTTGAAATGCAAAAAGTAAAGAATAAAGAATAAAGGCTGTTCCTGAACGACTGCTGTCTGGGCCTCAATACTCGCAAGTTATTTGTGAGATTTTATTTGTCTGTGTGTGTGTGTGTGTGTGTGTGTGTGTGTGTGAGCTCATCACTGATTAGTCCCTCCGCCTTTTTGTGACGCATCAGTATATCTCACTGCTAGTAGATACAATCTCTTTATTCACCTAATGAATGTTGACGTATTTTATCGTTCAATTTTATGTAGTTAGGGCAAAATATTTCAGATTTTGTATAAAATGATCTGCATTTGACGATCTCTCTCTCTCTCAATTGAAAAAAAATTCAAAAATTGCTTGATTGGCATGACTGTACATCATACAATATTGCCAAAGCTTAGAATACATAGAATAATTACAAAGACATCAAAATAGTAAAATAATATAGCATTGTAACATCTAAATGTACAAATTAAATTCATTTCATTTCATTAATTATCTCTCTCTGTCTCTTTGTCTCTCTCTCTCTCTCCACAGCAGAGTTGCAGTCGTGTCCGCGGGTGGGCTGTCAAAGATGATGACGAGGGTCACCTGGTCTATCGCCCCGGGGACGTACTTCAGGACAGATGTGCGTTTCTCATCTCTACACACTCTATACTCTACACACTCTATACTCTACACTCAACTCTACACACTCTATACTCTACACTCAACTCAACACACTCTATACTCTACTCTCATCTCTACACACTCTATACTCTACACTCACTGTCACACTGTGTGTTTCGTGACGTTTGTGCTTCTTGTGCAGATGAGATCGTGGGGACGCTCGGGGAGGGAACCTTTGGGAAAGTGGTGGAGTGTATTGATCATCACAGGTTAATCTCTCACACACACACACTTACTGATTCTCAGCTGACAGTCACAGGTGTTTCACTGTGTGTGTGTGTGTGTGTGTGTGTGACAGGGGAGGCTCTCACATCGCTCTGAAGATCATTAAGAACGTGGAGAAGTACAAAGAAGCGGCTCGTCTGGAGATCAACGTTCTGGAGAAAATCAACCAGAAAGATCCAGAAAACAAGAAGTGAGTGTCTTTACGAGACAAACCTCACGCTTCATTTCACAACGTGTACATTTTTAGTTTCCTATGGACGCAATTCTCGCAATTCTGAGTTTATAAATTAGTGAGTTTCGATATGTATATATATATATATATATATTATATATGAAGAGTTCAGATGCAAAAGCCTCTAAGTGCCATTTGAAATTTTCCTCTAAAATGACCATTTTTATCAAGCTTGTATATTTAAGTTCAGTAATTTCACTTAAATGGCAATGAAGATTACCTATTAATTGTCATTTAAGTGAAATTACTGAACTTAAATATACAAGTTTGATAAAAATGATCATTTTAGAAGAAAATTTCAAATGGCACTTAGAGGCTTTTGCATCTGAACTCTTCATATATATTTGAAATTGTGTAATTAAAGTCGGAATTGTGCTATAAAAAGTTGCTTTTTTTAAGTTTTATTCCGTGACAGAAACAAGCTTTATGTTTTATGCAAATTTTACATCCGCCTTTAGAGATTACACACAGAAAACAGAACACTGCTTTAATAAAAAGAGAAGTATCTTAACAACATTTTACATGATAATATGTGCTTCCCAATTCAGTGCTGGTATAATTAGTTTTACATTTAAAGTCCCCGTGTAGTCAATCGTTTAATCCCTAAAACTCATCTTTGATCACCGAAAGATCACCCTAACCCATATTTAAATGTTTTTCATTGGGAAAAAAATCTCCATGCCTTAAAATATCTTGAATGTAACTCGACACCCTGGCCTCATTTAGTATGCGCGGTTCTATGAATATGCAAATGAGCCCCACCTCACTCAGAGATCCATTGGTTGATCTGATTGGTTCCAAGGTGGTTTGTGACGTCAGAAACACCAGCGATTTCAAAGTGTGTTTTTGAGACTGTCTTTAAGGAGGAAATACTCAGCAATGCTGTCCACTTATCAACACACACACGGTTTAAGAGTATTAAAGACACCACATACACACATAAACTATATTAAACACTGATTTACACCACAGGGGACTTTAATTTCTTTATCATTATGTTAGTCTCGAGGTCATCTGCTTATAATGGGGTTTTTCAGGTTTTTCTCTTATTGACCGGACCTCGTGTTTGTCCCGTCAGTCTGTGTGTGCAGATGCTGGACTGGTTCGACTATCACGGCCACATGTGCATTAGCTTCGAGCTGCTAGCGCTCAGTACCTTCGACTTCATGAAGGAGAACAATTACCTTCCCTACTCCATCAGTCAGGTCCGACACATGGCCTACCAGATCTGCCTCGCCGTCAAGTGTGAGTACACACACACACACACTCTCACACACACACACAGCTTCATTTGTGATTATGGTCTGTTTCTCCCACAGTTCTCCATGACAACAAGCTGACACACACAGACCTGAAGCCCGAGAACATCCTGTTCGTGAACTCTGACTACACCGTCCTCTATAACCCGGAGAAGGTGAGGCTCCCTCGTGTACACACACACACACACACACGCAGGCCATGAGTGTTTTGAGTGTTTTGATGTGACCAAATATTAGAGATTAGGTGGACGTTTGAGCTAAATGTTGTTTGTACGTTATCACTCCAGGATTGAATCCTGCCGTAGTTCAACTTTTTCCAAACTATCGGTATCTGCAGTTATAAAGGCTGATAAATGAATATTTCAAAAATAAAATAAAAACAGACGAAACACGCTTGAACTATGTCATGAGTGTTGGAGTTGTATAGTTTGTCCACCAGAGGGCATTCTACACCGAGACATACATTGCTTGAATAACAATTAAAAGATCATCCCCATCAGTTCTCTAAACTCAAATAAACATGACAAGATTTGTGACGATCATGTCCAGTTTAAAATAAATAAATAAATAAAATATCGGCCGACGTATCGGATTTTAAAACCCCAAAATATTTGTATCGGTATCGGCCTTCAAAATCCTTGATCGGTCGGGATCTAATTTTAACAGTGTTGTTCAATCAAACCCATATGAACTTTGATACTTTATTTGAACTGATTATTAGGGCTGGGTAATAAATATTGATTTCTCGATATTAATCGATTCTTATTTTTACGAACCGATATCGATTCTAGAATCTCAAGAATCGATTAGTCATCCTGTTTCATTTGAATGAATGGATCATTGTATCGCGGCTGCACTCATCCAAAAAATCACAATAATCTTTGTCCTTTGGTACTATTGATATGAAACAAAGTCTCAATTTTCAGATTCCGTCCATTTTCTTTATAAATTCAAAATCATAAATAGTGTTTTGTGGCTGTGGCGGGAGATCACTCTTAATGATACCAGTCACAGCGCCAAATAAACATGAATGAGCATCTGAAAGTGTGTTAAAGATAGAGGACAACTGATCCAAATCCAGATCATGACACATTGATTCACTCAATCAGCATTTCAACCGTGGAAAGACGTCAGTTAAACAGCTTGGAATCAATGTATCGTCATATTTACCTCAGAAAACCCACATAAACTCGTTAGTCAGCTAGAAAAAATAACTCTAGAGAGGAGCATTTTGATAAATATATACACCATATTACATATGCATTATAATCTTAATGTTCTTCAATATTTAATGCATATTTGAATAAATCTGGCAAGTTTTTATGACAGCCACCATTTAAATGTTTATATTTCATATAATCTTCTTATTATAAAAATAAATAAAAGTGTAATTTAAGTGTTTGTATAGCTACAAAACAGTTGATTATGACCTTCATATTAGGCTAATGAAGCCTATAGGCTACAACTAGACTCATAGTTTACAGCATTAGTTCAGAGATTTGATTCCCTTCAGAAAAATGGACATTTATTGGAACTGATATCCAAAATAATCAATATTGAATCGAAATCGAATCGAATTGTGAAATTTGTGTCAATACCCAGCCCTACTGATTATAATTGCTCGTTATTATATTGTTCTTGAAGTCATGTTGAAAGCTGTTGTTCACTTGGATGTTTTTATTACCGCAATCTTGTATCCGATTAATCGATGGATTCAAACACTCGATTGCTAAAATAACCGTCATGAAATATGAGTTACATTGTAGAAAATAAATATGAGTTATTAGGTCTGGTGTAAAGATAGGTCACTGGACTGTTGTTGTTCTGGTCAGTCTAATGTGTGTGTGTGTGTGTGTGTGTGTGTGTGTCAGAAGCGAGACGAGCGCTGCATCAACAGTCCTTCTGTGAAGGTTGTGGACTTCGGCAGCGCCACGTTTGACCACGAGCATCACAGCAGCATCGTTTCCACTCGACACTACAGGGCGCCAGAGGTGCTTCTGGGTAAGAGCGCGCGTGCGTGCGTGTGATGATGCGACTGCTTTCAGCGTGTGTGTGTGTGTGTGTGTGTGTGTGATTTTCTACTGTTTCCCCGTAGAGCTGGGCTGGAGTCAGCCGTGTGACGTCTGGAGTATTGGCTGTATCCTGTTTGAGTTCTACCGCGGCTACACACTCTACCAGGTGTGTGTGTGTGTGTGTGTCTCAGTCACATGAGTTTTCCACTTTAAAAACACAAAAAAACAAGAAATCACTGTTTCATCCTAACCAGATGTGAGTCGGCACAGATTAAATGCTAAATGTCTTTATGTCTCATGTCTCATATTTCCTGCCTTCAATTAGTTCATTGTTTAAATTAATATATATTTCACTAACTGTGATTCTGTATATGTGCGTTTCTGAAATACATAACTGATAGCAGATCCCTATAATAATAATTATAATTAACATCCACACTGATCTTCTAAACTTAGGAATAATTGAGTTATGGAGTCTCTTCTGCTCCCCAAGGCTGAATATAAGTGTTAATATATCAGTAAAAACAGTGAAATATTATTACTGTGGATGCATTTTCTCCACAGAAATATGAAGCACCTCAACAGTTTTCAACAGTGTTAATAATGTGTCTTGATCCTCATATTAGAGTGATTTCTGAAGGATCATGTGACACTGAAGACTGGAGTAATGATGCTGAAAATCACAGGAATAAATTACACTTTAATGTATATTCACATAGAACACTGATGATTTACATTAGAATAATATTTCACCATTTTTACTGTATTTTTGATCAAACAAACGTTAAAAAAATCGTATTTATTATTATTTTTTTCCAGACCTGGTCCGAATCAAATAGTTTTTATCCCTGTTTGAGTTTTTCTATTCACTGCCATTACTCTGATGCTCATTAATATAAATATAACTGTTATTGGGAACAGATCTGTACGTGTGTGTGTGTGTGTGTGTGTGTTTCAGACTCATGATAACAGGGAGCATCTGGCCATGATGGAGCGAGTACATGGACCAGTTCCTTCGAGGATGATTCGTAAAACGAGGTCAGGAAACATGATTGATGACATCAGTGTGAAGCAGAGCTGGGGCGATAATCCAGCATCACACACACACACACATAAAAGTTATGGAAGTTTAAATTTACAGTAAACCATATATATTGTATGATATATTTTTTTTATTTTACATATAATAAATATTTTTTGCTCTAAAATTACTATAAAATCAAAGCCATAAATATAACCAAGTTATGCTCCAAATTTGAAGTTGATATCACAAAAATTGAAGTTCCCATGAGATTTTGTTTAGGCGTAGTACCAGAAATAGCCACCGGGTACCATTGAATTCCATTGGATTTAGTTGTATACATTCTGCCTTGACAAATTAATACATTTCTGTCCAAATATCAATTCTGTCACAAAATTTGGAACCTTGAGACTCAGACCTTTCTGACAATATCAGTTTTGTCAAGATTAGAAAAGGTTTTGATCATAAATTATGAAATATAATGATGCCCAAAAGGGGAGGAGCCTGATAAAATAACTACCGTTTCTATGGTAACGCAACGTTCAATTACAAAACAGTTTCCACACGATGAATTCTGAGTTTATAAGCTTTCAAATGATACCAAATTTATGATAACTACTAAAATATGTGATATAATAAAAAGGTGATAAAAAAATTAATTATTTTAGGATAATATATACATATTATAATTTTTAGAGGATAATATTATACTATAATTTTTATTTATTTTTTATTGAAAAATACTAGATTATATGTTTTATTATGAACGTTTAGCATAAAAACAGAAGTTTCAATGATTAAAAGTGGGTGCATCGACTTTTTGTGACTAAGGTCAGAGCTCCTGTTATGATGCGGATTGTTTTTAGGTGCACTCTTGTCATAAATCCATCAATTACTCGTCCTACATAATTTGTAACACAAAACAGGGGTAGAATATATATTTAGAAGTCTTAGACCTTTCCAACAATATATAATTTGTCATAATTAGATTAGGATTTAATAGAAATATAGTGAAGTAAAGTTAGGCGTCCCGGTACCGTGACGGTGACAGTTAAGAAAGCGATATCTCGATATCAAGGATGTGTCGTCGTGTCCTCTCAGGGTTAAAGTTTCCACAGTCGTTCCATGAGCTGCACTCTATTTGTGCCATTTTGTTTTATTACTTTATTTATATTCATCCATATTTTTTTATTTTGAAGGATAATAAAGATATTATTTATCAAGAGAGATCTCTGATTGTTGTCCTTCAAAACCAAAAAAGTCCTTGAAAGTCCTGGGATTTTATTTTGCGACCTCTGTACGAACCCCGGTCCATTAACAGTGTGTGTTAGCATGATTTCCGCTGGTAAAGCGCCGCTCATGATCTAAACGTGATGTGAGATGTATGCAAACAGAATCTCTATGCATTCGGGAACATTTTAACCAATCCACGTCTATCGCGATTCATGGATTATACTCCCAGCTCTAGCGTGTGTGAAGAGTGTGTGAGCATGACTTGACCTCTGCCCTCAGGAAGCAGAAGTACTTCTACCGAGGTCGACTGGACTGGGACGAGAACTCGTCAGCGGGACGATACGTCCGAGAGAACTGCAGGCCTCTGAGAGTGAGTGACGCCTCTGCTTTAATACAGCCGCTAACAACAACAATTCAACTTTTGTGAATCACTGTGGGCTAACTAGCAGTAAACTAGTAACAGTAACTAGCCAAACTAATGAATTGAATTCTCCTCTCTCTCTCTGTCTGTCAGAGGTACGTGTTGCTGGAGTCAGAGGAGCATCATCTCTTCTTCGATTTGTTGGAGGGTTTGATGGAGTTCGAGCCGGACCGGCGTCTCTCTCTCTCCGCTGCGCTGCGTCATCCGTTCTTCAATCCCGTCCGAGACGCCGAGCACTTCAGCGGCTCCCGTAACATCAGCCGGTGACCCCTGACCTCCCCTTTAACCCCGCTAGTGTCTCGCAGCGGGTGAGACTGTACGGAGGACGCCGGGGGAAACGCCCACAGGAGTGATGGACAGGTTGGTCATCCAATCACGATGGAGAGGCTGCTAATGATCAGGTGAGTTCTCCGCTCGCTGCTGATTGGAGGAGTAGCATGAAACCGAAACCTTCACGAGCGCCCTGATTGGTCGGCCTTCGTTTGATGGACAGCTCCGCTCTGCCACAAGGGGGCAGAACCTCTTCCGGTGGTTTTGGATCGTTTCCGGCGGCGAGGCTAGCAGAGATTGCACACGTCGCGCTTCTCGGCAGACAAACACACTTTTTCAGTATTTATTTTACGACTTTAGTTGTTTTGTATGAGATGAATATCAGTGTATATACATGTACATGTTCTGTATAATAAAATGTGCTTCATATCATTTGACTGAGTTGAACGTGTGTGTGTGTGTGTGTGTGTGTGTGTGTTATATCTCAGAGGCTGATGAGAAATGACCTCAACGTCTCGTTTGTGGTTCACGTGTGGTCACTGATCTCCTCAATCTTCTAAGCTGCTAACACACACACACACACACACACACACTCTAGACGGCATCAGTGTCGGTGTTGTCTAATTGAGTGTGTCCTCACCTGTCAGCTCCTCAAGGCCTCTTCAGGGTCACTGATAACGCCTGGATGACCTTCTCCTCTCCGTATATGATCCACTGATGAGTTCGCCGGCCTCGTTACTCTCCTGCCGCTGATGATGCGCTCCGCTGTACAGGATCCAGGAGTTTGATGATGACTCGTGTTCATGTTGTTAGTATGAACACAGCAGTCATGGTCATGTGATCTTATGGTGATAATATAACATGTCATGATTAATCTTGAGCTGGATTAGAATGTCATCATGATATTTTTCATATGCCAAAATTCCATAAAGCTGGAGTTTGAAATAATTTTATTGTGGTAATGACGTGTATTATTACAGTATAATTTTTCCTTTTAATATTAGGAAAAACTCCGGAGGCGTATTGCGTTCGCTTGAAGAAAAAAATCTACTCTGTTTTTCTGAATTAAGTTAATTTTTCGTGAGAAAAAAGTTTTTTGCTCTGTTTTTCTGAATTAATTTTTCATGGATTTTTTTTTGCTCTGTTTTTCTGAATTAAGTTAATTTTTCATGAGAAAAAAGTGTTTTGCTCTGTTTTTCTGAATTAGTGAGTTAATTTTTCATGGATTTTATTTTTTGCTCTGTTTTTCTGAATTAACAAGTAAATTTTTCAAGGAAATTTATTTTTTGCTCTGTTTTTCTGAATTAATGAGTTAATTTTTCATAAGAAAAAAGTTTTTGCTCTGTTTTTCAGAAGTAATTTTTCATGGATTTTTTTTTTTTGCTCTGTTTTTTCTGAATTAACAAAATTATTTTTCATGGAAATTTATTTTTTTTTGCTCTGTTTTTCTGAATTAATGAGTTAATTTTTCATGGATTTTTTTTTTTGCTCTGTTTTTTCTGAATTAACAAGTTAACTTTTCATGGAAATTTTTTTTTTTTTTGCTCAGTTTTTCTCAATTAATGAGTTAATTTTTCATGAGAAAAAGTTTTTGCTCTGTTTTTCTGAATTAACAAGTTAATTTTTCTGTTTTTCTGAATTATCGAGTTAATTTTTCTGTTTTTCTGAATTAACAAGTTAATTCAGAAAAACAGCAAAAACTTGTTTTCCATGAAAAAGTATCTCGTAATTCTGAGATAATTAACTTTAACTAATTAACTTTAAACACTCGTAGTTGCCCAGTGTGTGCAGAGATGGTGGAGTGCAATAATACAAAACGGTATGAAGCACCACTGCAATGCATCGTCTGATTGGAAGATCTGGCCTGACATGTGACGATTCACTGAGGATTCTGGGTATGTCTAAGGGTATCACCGAACCACTGAAGGATCAAAAAACAACCATGATAATTTATATTATATACATTAACAAACCGGCCATCAGTGGAGACGCGGTGTCGGGTCCTGGACGCTACGTACACTATTTAGTGTTTATTTATTTAATATTGTTTTATTTACTGGTAGAACAAAGTTATATTATTTAATATTATTATTAGTTGTATTTTTATTTACCGGTAGAACACACACTGTTAATTTTTATTACGTTCTTTTATTTACCGGTAGAACAAATAAATTTTAGTTTTTATTATGTAATGTATTTGTTAAAGAGGCTACGTGCGATTTCCTGAAATTTAAACTCGCGACTGACACCTGTGGGCAAAAAACAGAACTGCTCTTCCTTTCTGCTCGCGCTCGTACGTGCACACTTCACAAGTCATCTGCTGCAAGGAGGTCAACATTATGTTTACAGAGGTAAGAACAGTTAAATACATATATTGTTTGAGATAAGAGTTCTGTTTGCGAGTGTAGGCTACTTGCTGACTAGCAGTGGTGGGCTGGCAGAGTGATCTGAGGGTTTTCAACCGACGTCACGTTCTGGGCGGTAACCCGGATGCGCGGCCATTATGGTAGCACTCGGATGTAAACAACAGCATCGACTGCACTGTTAATGTACGACTGAACACATTGTTACAACAAAAATCCGTGGTAGATGCGAACTCATGTAGAGAAGGACCTTATTCATCTGGATAAAGATGGGCATCGGCCAGCTTTTTGACGCGCTGGATTTTTTCAAATGTAGCGCCGCCTGGATGCTTGCGGAATATCATAGATATACACACTAGACCTCACCTTGGTGTTCTAAACATGCGTCAAACCGCCGCCGTCTTGGAACAGGGGTCTTGTCATAGGAAGTATCTAGGTAACGCTGCTATCTCTGCCTTTACTTTGAATTTATTGATGGTGGTGGACTTTTTTTTTTTTTAAAAAAAATCTTTCTGGAATCACTGATAAATACATGTCTGATCGTTAGAACAAACCAAAAAAACAAGAAAAATCGCATTCATGATGATTTATGGTGATTTTATCTCCGTTAGACCTGTGTCTACTCCATTGACGCTGATGCATTAAAGTGGAGGGGCTCCCCTGTTTCAAGATGGCGGCTCTATTGACGCATTCGTTCCAATGAACTGCCGTAGCCAAGGTGAGGTCTAGTGTATATGTCTATGGCGGAATATACGTAACATGAACGTGCTTGACGTCATATCTGCAGACAGCGCGGGAAAATTCGGACCTGACAGAAAATAAGAAAAATAGGATACAGGCTTATAGGTGCACCCACTGTGAGCGGACAAGGTGTCAGTATGCTCGGAGATGTTTGAGTCATAAATGGTCAAATAAAAAGGCTATTGTTATGTTTATTTTAGGGGAAAAGCTGCATATAGCCTCTTTAACAAACTGCTTATTCAGCATTAATGACGTCAGACGGGTTTTTTCTCTTCGGTCACGAGAGGCTTTCGCTCTCGCCGGCCTCATGCTCAGGTAATGCCTGTGTGTGTGTGTGTGTGTGTGTGTAATGAGCTTCCCTCAGTAAGGTCGTTAGTGTATTAATCTGGGTCTGCACAGGAGAGCGAGTGACCAGTCCACAGGAACACACACTCTCTGGATCTCGTCGTTCGGGAGGAAGAGTGTGTTTTATTGAGCGGCGACGAGTGTTACTGGATGGAGACGAGGACCGCGTGAGTGTGAGTGTGTGTGTGTGTGAGAGAAAGTTTTTCATGTGTCTCTGTTGATTATTGGACTGTGATTGGTCAGTGGTGTCTTGTTTAATGAGAGTATCTGATAGTGTGGTCAGATAATGATTTAACGTGTTCTCTCCATTGACCAATCACAGCACACCGCCACGTTTAATGTGTGTGAACGTAATTAATGGTGTTCTAACTGTGTGTGTGTCCTTGTCCTTGCAGATTTGAGTCCCTCCATCTGTCTCGTGTGTGAGCTGTTAAACCGTCACATCTACAACACACACACACACACACACACACTGAACATGATCCACCCGTGTTCACACACACACAGATAGTGGCGATATAGATCTGACGATGGAGTCTGCAGTGAAGAAATCTCTGCTCGCTCCTATAAAGACACTGAAGTTCTGCGTGACCGGAGAGAAGAAGCCGTCCGGCTGGACCACGAGCGGCTCGAAGGGTCAGAGGTCACAGCTCAGGTTCGGCACAGACACACATCTGCCGCGACCCTATCAGGCCGAGCTGGAGAGAGAGAGGTGAGAGGTCACATGACCACTTCCGAACACACACACCGCAGATCTGATGAAATCATGAGGAGTTAACCCCCTGTGGTGGAAATACAGCTTGTTTATGTGTGTGTGTGTGTGGTGTTTAATACGCTTAAACCATGTGTGTGTGTTGATAAGTGGACAGCACTGCTGAGTATTTCCTCTTTAACCCTTTACCTGTCACCCCCCTTTGATAATTGACATTAAAATGCACTATGCAAACTCAAATGGTTGTAATTCAAGAATGCTTTGGAATATAGACCTAAGTTTGGTCTTGTTTTAAAGAAAACAATCAGCAGATTATTACTAAAGTGAAAGCAGTTCGAAAAATTAAAGTATGAAAAAGTTACGGGAGTTATAATTTAACAGTAAATCAAATATACTTTATTAATATATATTTTTAATATGAAATAAAAATTTTACAAAATGTGTTTTACTATAACATTACTATAAAATGAAAGCTATATATCTAACCAAGTTGTGTTCCAAATTTGAAGTTGATATCACAAAAATTGAAGTTCCCATGAGATTTTGTTTAGGCGTAGTACCAAAAATAGCCACCGGGTGCCATTGAATTCCATTGAATTTAATTGTGTGCATTTTGCCACTACAAATTAATACATTTCTGTCCAAATATCACTTCTGTCACTAAATATGGAACCTTGAGACTCAGACCTTTCTGACAATATGTGTTTTGTCAAGATTAGAAAAGGTTTTGATAATAAATTATGAAAGATGATGCCCAAAAGGGGAGGGGCCTAATAAAAAAATACTGTTTCTATGGTAACGCAACATCCAATTCTAAAACGTTTTTCACAGGATGAATTCTGAGTTCGTAAGCTTTCAAATGATACCTAATTTATGATAACTACTAAAATATGTGATATAATAATAATAAAAATATATATTTATAAATATATATATAATATATTATATTTTTTAGAGGACTTCTTACCTTACTTTTTAAAATAGAATTTTATATTTTTTATTGAAAAATACTAATTATGTTTTATTATGAACTTTTAGCACTAAAAACCAAAGTTTCATTTATTAAAAGTGTGTGCGTCGACTTTTTGTGTCAAAGGTCAGAAACTCCTGTAATGACGTCGATGTTTTGAGGCGCACTCTTGTCATAAATTCATATATTACTGTTCATTCATAATTTGTAAGAAAAAAACAGAGCTAAAATATCTATTTAGGAGTCTTAGACCTTTCCAACGATATATAGTGACTAGATTAGGATTTAATAGTAATATAGTGAAGTAAACTTAGATTGCCCGTATATGGGCAAGTGACAGTTATGGGGTTAAAGACAGTCTCAAAAACACACTTTGAAATCGCTGGTGTTTCTGACGTCACAAACCACCTTGGAACCAATCAGATCAACGTGTGTGAGTCAACCAGTGGATCTCTGAGTGAGTGGAGGTGGGGCTCATTTGCATATTCATTGAACCGCGCATACTAAATGAGGCAAGGGTGTCGAGTTACATTCAAGATATTTTAAGGCATAATAATAAGGAAAATTTCCTGTTTTTCAAGGAAAAAATCTTTTAAATATGTCATTTTGGTGTCTAAAGGATGAGTTTGATGAAATGATGGTCTCTGGGGGACATCGGGTCAGATAATCAGAGGATATTCAGCTACCTAAAACACCATTAAAGCTGACGGTTGGAGTGTTTGGATGCTGTAACGGTCTCGTTCTCTCCTCGATCTGCAGGAAGCGCCGCGAGGCGATGAACGCTCAGAAGAACGCAGAGAGAGCTGCCATGAGGATCCACTTCAGGAGCAAATACCAGCTGACCAAGGTCAACACACACACACACACGAGTGCTGAGGACAACTATACCAGCGTTTACTGCAGACGATAATGTTCTGTTGTTATAATGCAGTCGCCTGTCCCTTTAAACGCTCCAGCTCTTGAGCAGGATGGATTCTGATTGGCTCTCGCTGGATAAATGATGACATCACAAACACTGGAGGGAAACTAATTATAATGACTTTAACGACTTATATGTGTTTGAGATATTTAGTTTATTCATAAATAGTTTTTTTTACATGTGTGTTAATTTTGTTTAATAGTTTGATGTGATGTTCATCTCCCAGTGTCCTCCGCTCATCCGTCTGTCCTCTCCTTCCCAGAATGCCGAGGACCGGGAGCGTGTGCGTGCGGCGGGGGGGAAAGTGTGTCTCCCCCGAGATCTGGCCAAGATGGTTCGGCCCGACGCTGACGATGGAGACGACGGCTTCAGTCTGATCCGAGCCGTCCAACGCCTGCGCACACACACACACACACCGGCCCGAGCTGAGCCGTGCAGGGTCATGTGACTCTCAGAAACACACACACACACTGTGTACCTTCTAAACTTACACATCTATAAATCTTCTATAAATATTGAAGAATCTCTAATGATTTTCTATAATGAAGTTTCCATATTCTACTAAAGTGATGTATTGTTTGTGTAATTGATTGATCTCTTTTTAATAAATTTTTTGTACATTATCTCAATGAATCTGTTCAACAAATACTTTTTTGTCTTTTTTTTTTACTTAAAATTATTTTATTTTTTTATACATTTATTTTAAATGCAATTTATTATTGTATTATTTTAATCGTAGTGCTTATTTAATCTTCTCAGGTTTTCAGATGCATTTGATTTAAAGTGTTATGGAAGTCAAAATCATGATAGTCAAAATTGTCTATAGAGTTATGACAAAAAATTGACAATGATGTACTTAGTCATAATTTTTACTGTCATATGAGAGAAAAAAGTCATAATTATGAGATTCAAAAGTTTAATGATTACTTTGTCATAATTTTCACTATCTCACAATAACTAATGTTTTATATAATAATTCTGATTTCCATTTTTTTTAATTATTATTTCATGCGTTTAAATTTTTATTTATTTAAAATGTTTATTTTTCTCCTAGCAAACAGAAATACAGTGGGTTTCAGCACTAATGAACACCTAATGACATTTAGACTCGTGTGAATTATGACACTCATATTTATGACTGTCATTTTGAGATTCAAAAGTTTAAATTATGACTTTCTGTCAGAGTTATGACTTATGTAGTATGTCAGAATTACTGTGTGATAAAGTGATAATCAACTTTTTATGTCATAATTATGATTTCCAAAAGTATGATGGCAGAAATGTGCTTCCGAGCCGCAGGTGTCCGGATGAGTGTGTCGGAGTGTGTCGTGCGTGTGTATATCCTGTGTTCTGGATCATTAATATCCGACGTCTACAGTGATATTGCTGACACACACACACACACCGTCAGAGTGGTCGAGATGTTCTCCTGCTCTCTCTCTCTCTCTCTCTCTCTCTCTCTGAGCTCGGCCGCTGATGTTGTTCTTCTCTTGAACTTTGACCTGATGTGGCAGTAACTCATGAGTGATGTCGAGGACACACACATACTAAAGTGTGTGTTAAAGGGATGAGGAGTGCAGTGTGATCCAGCAGAGAGAGAGAGAGCGATGCGGGGCGTGCGGGGCTTCTGGGAGATTCCTCACACCGGGAGCAACGGATGGATCAACCTGATGCGCTTCTGGAGAGACGGACGGTTCGGGGTCCTGCACAAGCACATGGAGGACAGCTTCACACACCTCGGCCCCATTTACAGGTACACACACACACACACACAGATACAGCAACACACACATTTACAGGTATAGCATCACATGCTCCATATAGAGTGATAAGGCCATCTAGAGTTATGAAATATCATGTTATATTATTATTTTCTCAGCAGGAGGTCGACACACTCCATGTAAGAGAGTTTGAGCTGAATTAAAAGATTTAAGCATGAAAATCAAGAGTTATTTTGAATTAAAGCTGAAAGAATGTAAGGAATGTGCTGAGATTACTGTTTATTTATTGATCAAATCTAGTCATTTAAAAATAAATAAAATAAAAAAACCTCCCCAAAAAAATCTATTATAAAATATTATTAAAATTAAATTTAAAAAATTAAAATTAAATAAATTAAGCTTTCTGGACAACAAAGAAAATGCAGTATAATTTCAGTTCTTCGGGTCTTTCTCGCCCGCGAGGGACAGATGAGGGTTGATGGATCATGAGTGGAAGCATCAACTAACAGTGAGCAATTTATTAATCATTAATGTGTTCATTAAAAATGATCATTTTAATTCACAGTGCATCAACTAATGTCAACAGATATTAACTAATATTAACAATAACAATGAGCAATACTGATGCATCTTTAACATCAACTGTGAATGTTAGTTCAGTTTTGATTTTAGTCATGTAAATGCTGAGGAAATATTTCTCATTTATCTTCATGAAACCTCACTGTAAAGTCTTACTAGCTTTTAAATGTTAAATCCTAAAACTATTTATTTCCAGGTTTCAAACTCAGTTGAAAATGTTTGCTTTTGTTTTTCTGGACTTTTATAATTTCATAGAATGTTAATATTTCCAATCACTTAAACCTTTGCCCAAACATGTCTGAATTATTATTATATCATATAATATTGTCACTTTAATAAGCTTGTTTGTTCATGCCAGAGTGCAGATCTTTATTTTTATTTTAAGATTTTGGTAAAAATTTTAGTTTTGGGTTCAATTCGATCAATTACTAGATGCTTATTATCATGCATATTGGCTGTTTATTAGTACTTCTAAAGCACATATTAATGCCTTATTCAGCATGATCATATTCTACATCCCTCAATCCCACCAATTACCTAAACTTAACATCTTACTAACTATTAATAAGCAATAAAAAAACGCAAAAAAGTGAACCCACCCTCCAGAGTGGAAATCTGAAAAACGCTCCCCCGCCCGTTCCCGTGTAAACGGTAAAAACGCAAAAGTCTGCTCGACAGTGAAGGCTGTACGCAGGCGCGTGGACTTGGTGTTGTTGTAGTATGCACTCCTAGCCGCCTGAAGTGTATACTACAATGAATTTCACTGACTTTTGCGTCACCATTTGCACGTGGATTTCCCACACAAAACGCTCGTCTAAACGCAGAGTAAAAAGTGATGACGCAACGCCACTTTTGCGTTTTCTCTTCAGAATCGTTTCCGTGTAAACATAGCCTAAAGCGAAGCAGATCCTGCACGAGTGGGAGATGGTGTCCATTTTATTCACAAAAAATACACTGTCCATACTTCATTTCCAAAATGTTCATTTATTTTTTATTCTCAAAATGAATAAAAATCGATACATTTTTAATGCTTAACATGACAAAACGAGAGAATTACAGTAACAATCAGTAATCTTGTTTTTATAACTTAATCATTTGAAGCCAGTCATCGGCTGGCACAGTGAGTCCAGCACACACACACACACACACACACACTCTCACTCTCTCTCTCTCTCTCTCTCTCTCTCTCTCTCTCTCTCTCTCTCTCTCTCTCTCTCTCTCTCTCAGGGAGAATCTGGGCTATCAGAGCAGTGTGAACATCATGCTGCCGACGGACACCGGCGAGCTCTTCCGCTCCGAGGGCCTCCACCCGAGACGCATGACCCTCCAGCCGTGGGCCACACACCGGGAGACTCGCCAGCAAAGCAAGGGTGTCTTTCTCAAGTGAGTGAGTGAGTGAGTGAGTGATTGAGTGAGTGAGTGAGAGAGTGAGTGAGTGAGTGAGTGAGTGAGTGAGTGAGTGAGTGAGTGAGTGAGTGAGTGAGTGAGTGAGTGAGTGAGTGTGTGTGTGTGTGTGTGTGTGTGAGGCTCTAAAGTAAGTGTGTGTGTGCAGGAACGGGCCGGAGTGGCGGTCAGACAGGCTGCTGTTGAATAAGGAGGTGATGGTCTCCTCTGCTGTTGGCCGGTTTCTCCCTCTGCTGGACGACGTGGCTCAGGACTTCTGCCGATCCCTGCGCCGGCGGGTGGAGGTGGGGGGGACGGGGGAGACGGACCAGCGCAGGATGACTCTTGACCCCAGTCCTGACCTCTTCCGCTTCGCCTTGGAAGGTCAGCGTTCCTGTTGGGTTTAAACCTTGAATAAATTTTTGTAATATAATGCCCTTTGTTTTCATGTATTATCAAAGAATCTCAAAATCTTTTATTTTGTCTATAATAAATGTAAATGTCAGATTTGTTGAACAAGAAAAATACGCACAACCGGCGCTGCGTCATCATAGAATGTCCCCGCCCACTTTTGGGGGAAAGAAACTAGACTCGCCATAGACTTCAATACAAAATAACGGCAAAAAACAACGTCCGTACACCATAGACACACAGCCGACAGGCGTAAATAACTAAAGAAATCACTTATATACACCGGATGTCCAGCCTGCCTGCCATAGAGCGTGAAAAATACATTTTTTATGCCCGTTATCAACTAGCCCAGGCTACCTGCCATCATAATCATTAATTCATGAGATAAACATTAAGGTTTTTTTACTTTAAAAAGCGTAATAAAGTCATTCACTCGCTTACCTGGTGACTCGACGAGGTAAAAGTAAATGTCCGGGTAAGACACCTCTGGCCACTGGGTGGGGTTGTTACACCAATTTGACGCTGATAAAGGGACATGTTTTTAAATTGGCCAAATTAAGTTTGTGTATGTATTTTTCACACACTATGGCAGGCAGAGTGGACATATAATTACTTGACATGTTTTATATAAATGATTTCTTAAGTTATTTACGCCTGTCGGCTGTGTACGGACGTTGGTTTTTGCCGTTATTTTGTATTGAAGTCTATGGGGAGTCTAGTTTGTTTCCCCCAAAAGGGGGCGGGGACAAAATTGACAGTTAAGTTCCCGGATGGCTTGGGCGCCGCGTTGCATTCTGGGACGTGGCGGCTATGTTGGAGGCTTCGCAAATGTAAACACACCAGCAAATCGAATGAGGAGAAGCAGCTGAGTTGGGAGAAAGAAAATTTAAAAAATATATATGTTAAAATCCCTAAAGGATGCAGAATTTACCGGGATACGTTTAATAAGGAAACCAGGGACCGGTATGTGGATAAAACGGCACTTTTTGTGGATAAAACGGAGTACAGTACGATACGCTAACCGGACAAAGGTAAACTGCGCTCCACCTAGCTGCTAGCTAGTTATAGTGCTAACAACCATTCACACATGTAAAATACTTTTAACTATGTATTTCAAAAGTGTAGTTATTAAAGTTATCTGTGTTAAGCACTTAAACTTAAGTTAGTAAGCTAAACGATGCTTAAAGCAAGAGGGTAACAGTTAGCAACAGGACAACAGAGACTGACAGGTCCGATTAAAGGGCTACTGTTAATGTTATGAGAATATTAAAATACGGGATATTTTACAGGAATATAGTAAAACGGGAAGACAGCGGGAAAAGAGATCAAGTACGTGAGAAACCCGGGAAAAAACGTGAGGGTTGACAGCTGTTACTAACTATCTGTCCGGATTACCCTGTTCCCACTGTTTGCCGACTCTTTGTTGGAAATTTCATATGGATCCAAACCGTTAAACTGCCGGTTTAGTCCACATACCGGTCACTGGCTTCCCTATTTAACATATCCCGGAATAATTGTGGTGTTTTTCTTTTTTTTTGTGTGTGTGTTTGTTGTTCTACTTTCGAGCATTTAATAAAAAAAAAAAAAAAAAAAAAAACATATCCCGGTAAATTCCACAACCTTTTACATGCGCGTAAGCCTCCAACCAGAGCCATGCCACGTTAATAATGACGTCACGACGCCCAAGCTTCGCCCCTTTTTCAGCGTTGCGCTCGTTGTCTTTTGACTTCCGGTCTGTATTTCCACAGCGATCTTGCATAGGTATAAATCATAGGTATAAATTAACTGCTCGTAAAAAAATCCCGTACGACATTTGTTACGACATCTTATGATAAACATTATAATGCTCATGATAACTGTTGTTAACTCTACAATAAGTAAATCCACTTCACCAGCTAACAGCGATGCCATAGAAATATACAGAACCGGAAGTTCAAAGGAATATTTTTTTATTTGACTTGTGTCTGTCTCCAGCGAGCTGCCATGTCCTGTACGGCGAGCGCATCGGCCTGTTCTCGTCCTCTCCGTCCGAAGAGTCGGAGCGCTTCATCTGGGCCGTGGAGCGAATGCTGGCCACGACTCCGCCGCTGCTGTACCTGCCCCCCCGCCTGCTGCTGCGCCTGCGCGCCCCCCTGTGGACGCAACACGCCACTGCATGGGACCACATCTTCACTCACGGTGCGTCCCTCGCTCACAGCATGTGGTTTGGTGTGTGCAGTGTTGGGGAAGTTACTTTTAAAAATAATGCAATTACAATATTGCATTTCTCCCCCCAAAAATAACTAATTGTGGTACTTTTTCACACCTGGGCTAGGCTTGCTTGTTTGTTTTGATATAAGAACAGAAAAGTTATATTTGTGTTCACACCCAAAGTGAAATGAATAATCCTCAGGCTGATGGAACTGCATATTTACGCTTGTACATTAAAGGGAGAGTAGAGTACAGTAGTGTGAGGTAAAGTACAGTAGAGGGCGCCACTCAAACCTTTCAGCTGTTGATATTCTCATGATATTCTGGATTGAAGGACAATGGGACACAGGAGTAGGAAGTTCAACAATAAAGTCATTGTAATGTGATGAGTTTGAAGATTTGTGTATGCCTAATGAAGGTCACGAGACTGAAACGTTGCTAATAAAAAAATAGCAATAAATAAATTAAATGCAGTTCTGATAGTGTGCGCCAGTGCACGAGTTAATGGTTTGTAGATTATCAATAAATGTGAAAAAGTAACTTAGATATTTTGTTGTAAATTGAAAATATAATGCATTACTTTACTAGTAACTTGAAAAAGGGATCTGAAGTTACTTGTAATAGTTACTAGGGCTGGCCCTGGGTAATAAATATTGATAGATATTAATCGATTCTCATTTTTTACGAACCGATATCGATTCTTAAGTCTCAAGAATCGATTAGTCATCCTGTTTCATTTGAATGAATGGATCATTGTATCGCGACTGCGCGCATCAAAAAAAATCCCAATAATCTTTGTCCTTTGATACTATTGATATGAAACAAAGTCTCAATTTTCAGATTACGTCCATTTTCTTTAGAGATTCAAAAACATAAATAAGGTTTTGGCGCTGTGGCGTGAGATCGCTCTGACGCAGCTGAAGAGAAACAGCAGCGCTGAAAAAAAAAACTCACTTCCGGGTTAATGATACCAGTCACAGCGCCAAATAAACATGAATGAGCATCTGAAAGTGTGTTAAAGA
Organism: Cyprinella venusta; assembly: GCA_038021265.1. Classification (NCBI taxonomy): domain Eukaryota; kingdom Metazoa; phylum Chordata; class Actinopteri; order Cypriniformes; family Leuciscidae; genus Cyprinella; species Cyprinella venusta. The sequence continues at coordinate 35,085,391 of CM075874.1, forward strand.
TAGAGGACAACTGATCCAAATCCGGATCATGTCACATTGATTCACTCAATCAGCGTTTCAACCGTGGAAAGACGTCAGTTAAACAGCTTGGAATCAATGTATCGTCATATTTACCTCAGAAAACCCACATAAACTCGTTAGTCAGCTAGAAAAAATAACTCTAGAGAGGAGCATTTTGATAAATATATACACCATATTACATATGCATTAGAATCTTAATGTTCTTCAATATTTAATGCATATTTGAATAAATCTGGCAAGTTTTTAGGACAGCCACCATTTAAATGTTTATATTTCATATAATCTTCTTATTATAAAAATAAATAAAACTGTAATTTAATTGATTCATTCATTATGACCTTCATATTAGGCTAATGAAGCCTATAGGCTACAACTAGACTCATAGTTTACAGCATTAGTTCAGAGATTTGATTCCCTTGAGAAAAATGGCCATTTATTGGAACTGATATCCAATATTGAATCGAATCGTAATCGAATCGAATTGCAAGCTTGTGAATTGAAATCGAATCGAATTGTGAAATTTGTGTCAATACCCAGGCCTAATAGTTACCCCCAACACTGGTTGTGTGCTTGTGATTATGTGTGTGTGTGTGTGCAGCGGAGAAACGCATCCAGCGGGGGTATCAGCGTCTGCAGGCGGGGGCGTCCGGAGCCTCCGAGGGCCGTTTCCAGGGTGTGCTGGGTCAGCTGATAGACGGGGGACAGTTATCAGTAGAGCTGATCAGAGCCAACATCACCGAACTGATGGCTGGCGGAGTCGACACGGTACAAACTCACACACACCGACCAATGAACTGAAGCGATAGTTCACACAAAAGCGCCACAGGTCAGTTCTGTCATGAAACTCTAGATGGCAAATCCAATCAGAGCGCAGTGTGCTTTTCAGAAGGAGGGGCTTCATAGAGACAGGAAGTAAACAGAGCGTTACTGACAGACGGGGAAGAGAGGAGCCGCAACAATGGAGAATTAATGTGTTTTATGAACATTGATCACTCAGACCGCCGTCCCGCTGCAGTTTGCTCTCTTCGAGTTGGCGCGCAACCCTGATGTGCAGGAGCGTGTGCGGGCGCAAGTGCTGTCGTCATGGCAACAGGCATCAGGAAACCCCCAGAAGGCCCTGCAGGGGGCGCCACTGCTGAAGGGAACCGTGAAGGAGACCCTGAGGTGAGACTGAGAGAGAGGCCGGATCGTCGAGAGATATCATCAGATTCACTGTAATACACAGGAAGATATCACAATCAATCATCAAACTCATCTGAGGCCACATGATTTCAGCCGCTGACAGTGTGTGTGTGTGTGTTTCAGGCTGTATCCGGTGGGAATCACCGTCCAGAGGTATCCGGTGCAAGACATTGTCCTCCAGAACTACCATGTGCCGGCAGGGGTGAGACACACACACACACACACACACACACACACACACATCTGACTGAATTAAGAAACATTTTCACATTATTAACCTTTGAGTTGTTGAAAATCCTAAAGCCAGACTGGTGTTTCCCAGTGTTTTAGATTGCTCCAGTAATGACCAATATTGGATTCGACTTGTTTTGTCCTGGTTGATCTGAGATTAGTGTTTTTTACACTGAGGTGACGTGAGCGGTGTTTCAGACGCTGGTGCAGGTGTGCCTGTATCCTCTGGGCCGGAGCCGTGAGGTGTTCGAGAGTCCGGAGCGCTTCGAGCCGGGCCGCTGGGTCAGAGCTGAGTCGGCGGCGGGAGGAAGCTTTCGCTTGCTGGCGTTCGGCTTCGGCTCCAGACAGTGTGTGGGTCGCAGGATCGCAGAGAACGAGATGCAGCTGCTGTTACTGCACGTGAGTCACGAGCCAGGATCGAGTCTTACACACACTCACAACACTCTACATCAGATTACATTCAACCTTACCGCCGCTCCCATTCAAACAGATGAATCTATATATATATATATAATATTAAACTAAGATCATTTGATTGGATTATAATATCATTATAGGATAAGATTAAATATGAGATGATGTGTTTTACAAGAAAATACTACTTCAGTCTTTCTACTAATTCAATGTGTTTCTGTGTGTGTGTGTGTGTGTGTGTGTGTGTGTGTGTGTGTGTGTGTGTGTGTGTGTTTGTAGATTCTGAGGAACTTCAGACTGACTGTTTCATCCACAGAAGATCTGAACACCAAATACACACTCATTCTGCTGCCCGAGTCTCCACCCAGAATCACCTTCACCACTCTCTCACATTAACCATCCATCCATCCATCCATCCATTCCTCCACCCATCCTACATCCATCCATATCATCCACCCATCCTCCATCTATCCATCCATCCCTCCACCCATCATCCATCCATCCTCCATCTACCCATCCATCCATCCCTCCACCCATCCTCCATCCATCCATCCATCATCCATCCATCCCTCCACCCATCCACCCATCCTCCATCCATCCCTCCATCCATCCTCCATCCTCCATCCATCCCTCCACCCATCCTCCATCTATCCATCCATCCCTCCATCCATCCACCCATCCTCCATCCATCCCTCCACCCATCATCCATCATCCATCCATCCATCCTCCATCTACCCATCCATCCATCCCTCCATCCATCATCCATCCATCCCTCCACCCATCCTCCATCCATCCACCCATCCTCCATCCATCCCTCCATCCATCCCTCCACCCATCATCCATCCATCCATCCATCCTCCATCTACCCATCCATCCATCCCTCCATCCATCATCCATCCATCCATCCATCCATCCATCCATCCATCCATCCTCCATCCATCCACCCATCATCCATCCATCCCTCCACCCATCATCCATCCATCCATCCTCCATCCATCCACCCATCATCCATCCATCCCTCCACCCATCATCCATCCATCCATCCATCCTCCATCCATCCATCATCCACCCATCATCCACCCATCCTCCATCCATCCATCCATCCTCCATCCATCCATCATCCACCCATCATCCACCCATCATCCATTCATCCATCCATCCATCCATCCATCCATCCTCCATCCACCCATCATCCACCCATCATCCACCCATCATCCATTCATCCATCCATCCATTCATCCATCCATCCATCCATCCATCCATCCATCCATCCATCCATCCATCCATCCATCCATCCATCCATCCCATCCTCCATAAAATTACTTCAGGATATTAAATAATGCACTTTTTTGAAATATCCTTTCAGTGCATTGTTCTGGTGATCGTTCTGAGCGTACAGTTAAAAAATTACACAATACTTCCCACTTTTATAGTATTTTTCTGAAATATGTTTAAAAAAAAAATATATATATATATACATAAAGTGTGTTAAGTATTATTGTGAAAATATGTAAGAGCATAACTTTAAAGCAGATTTTAATACAGATATAAATTCAATGCTCTATTGGAAAAGGAAATGTATTTGTTATACAATAAAGTATTTTCTGATCACTACTTTCAGTGTGAAACATTTATATTTATTCCTCTGCCTGACGCTTTTATCCCTGAGAACCGAAGCCTGGCTCTGGAGGAGATCTGAACGTGATACGAGTATCATCATATGGAGAATCACTGCATGATGTCACGTTCTGAAGAGAGAGTGTGTGTTGAGTCCTTCAGTGTTCAGATGAATCGACCTTTGACCTTGACTCGTGTGTGGTCTCCGCCAGTCTGAGTCCTGTAGGTGGCGCTGCTGGAGATCAGAGTGTCTTCAGATGTCTTGAGACTCCTTCAACACGAGACTCGACGCTCAGGTAGGAGATCCTCTGTCGTATCTTATATCCACATCAGGTCTTCATGTCTGTGTGTTGATGTTGATGTCCTGAAGAGTCTGAACACCTGGGAAACCTCTTATATAATAGTTAGTGGTCAAAGTTCATCTCTTTGTTTCAGTGTGATCTGAAGCGATTCAGCCATAACAATAGAGCTGATGCTCCCCCAGATCTCAGTCTGGTATAATTCAGTCTTTTTTAGCTGATCTTTTAAAGTAAAACCTCTTTATTGTCTGTTTTTCGTGAGCTTGTTTTTCAGTGTTTCTGCTCAAAGGTCTGTTTGTCCTCTAGCTACTGATTTACTGCCGGCTTCAGTCACTGTAAACACTGTGACTTACTTTATTACTGTTGCTCTGAACTGAGATAAAGGCTTTCAGAGAACTGCACATTCAGAGATGCTCAGAGGTCAAAGGTCACAGGTCATAATAAACTCACTCATTCAAGCTTTGGCCATTTAAATATGAAACATTTAAATATGAGCATTTTTTAAAACTTCTACTTGAAACTGATTCCTGTTCTTAAAGGACTGCGGTCAGGTTTGTCACAGGAGGGCATTTTCATTTAAAGAGCGTTCTCCTCTATAGTTCTTTATACTGTTCTGTTTCCAAGCAGATTCACTGTGTAAATAACAGATTGAGCGGTAAAAATGGTGTTCTAACTCAGATATTTTCCAGCACAAATATCTAAACACTCTTAAATCAAGATACATTTGCATAAAAATGAATTCATTTCATTTTTGTTCTTTTTTATTTCATTTATTCATTTGCATTGAAAATATATTTTTATACATTTTCTGAAAAATGTATAAAAATTAAATGAGCTTAACTGAGTCATCAGTCTTGGTTTCCTTTCGAATTAAATTTATTTTTCTATAACCCCATTGGCAGAATATTTCACTACAAAACATGCATTTTTTAACATGAATAAATGTTATTAATTAAAATATATGTACTTTTATATTAATTCATTTTATTTTCATATAAAAATTGAAATACAAATTAAAAAAGTATAACTAAAGTATCAGTGTCATATGATCCTTGGTGCTCAAGAAACATTTATTAGTATATCAGTATACTAATAATTAGTACTAAGAGTATTATCAGTGTTGAAAAATTTATTTGAAATTAATGTTAACTGAACTAAAATAAAATATTAGAATGAAAAAAAAATATAAAAAAACATTTTTGTTTTAATATTACTAAAATATGAATATTAAAAATAAAATATTATAATTAAAATATTAGTACCTAAAATAATTCAAACTAAATAAACTAAAACTACTAAATAAAAATGAATAAAAACTATGAATTAAACTAGAAATTAAAGTTATGAAAATTTTGTGGGTAAAAAAGGTTTTAAATTTTTTTTTTTTTTTTTTTTGGCAAGGAAACATTCATTATCCTCAAGAGTCCTGAAAATAAAAATGTATCTCAGTGTTGCGAAGTTCATCATTTATGAAGCTCAGCTCTACAGAAGACGGTCATGATTCAGTTCTGTTTTCATCTGATGATACGGTTTATGGATTATGGATTATGTATGATTTATGATCGGTGGAGGACGGTTTTGATTCGGTGAAGTACAGATGTTTGTCTTTGGATATCTTTAGTAAGGACAAAGTCTGGATGGTCATTTTTAGAATCATGTGTGCAAACACACGCTGACCTGAACACTTGAGCAGAGGGAGGAGAGACCCACGGATGAATAAAGCACGTGTGTGTGTGAGAGAGAGTGTGTGTGTGTGTGTGTGCAGTGGATCAGTGCTGGTCAGGATGGGTGGTGAGTAAACCCTCTTACTCCTCATGATGATGAAGATTCACTCTCTGATCTGAGCTAAACTATACAAGTGTTTCATGCAAGAAAATAATGCAGGCAAATCTGTTAATAAAACACCTTAACATACTGCAAAAAGTATGTGTTACAAGGCATTGCATGCCATTTTGATTCTAAACTTATTTAGATATTCCTGCAGGGAGTTAAAGAGTGAGTGTGTGTGTGTGTGTGTGTGTTTGCAGTGAACTCGTTGTTCTCTCCATGTGACTGGACTGCATTGACTCTGTCCATTCATCCTCCCAGTGTCTCTCTCTCTCTCTCTCTCTCTCTCTCTCTCTCTCTCTCTCTCTCTCTCTCTCTCTCTCTCTCTCTCTCTCTCTCTCTCTCTCTCTCTCTCTCTCTCTCTCTCTCTCTCTGTCTGTCTGTCTGTAATGTGACCTTGCTGATGTTCTTCAGTCTTTCTCTCCATGAACAGAATTTCAGCAGATGTCAGACGTGTTTCTCTCCTCTCTGTATTCTGTTGTTTTCTTCTTTTTATTTGCTCGTCCTTGACAAACACTCGTCTGTCTGTTCGTCACGTAACATTACCAGCATCTACGTCCAGTACAGTCATTAAGAGAAATCACAGATTGCATGAATAGAGTGTGAATAATCAGAGATATAGTTGATCAGATGAGGACAGAGCTGGATCTGAGTGATGACTCTCTCTTCTTCTGTAAAGCTGCTTCACTCCTGACTCTGTTTGATGAAGTTTCATCGCTGATTCTGATATTCTCCTGTTTATTAAAGTTAAACTGCTCTCAAACGATCTGTACTGTATAAAGCTGTAGAGATAAAGCTGACTCGACTAATCTGTGCCCTGAAACAAGAGGAAATCATTGAGATGACCATCATTAAAGTCACAGATATTGGTATTCCTGAGAGATTTCTCAGTCGTGGTCACGGAGTCGATATTTTGAAAGTAATTGCCAATTTGCTGGTTCTATTTAGGGCCGAATAACACTGGAGTTTAGTTTGAAGGTCAAATTCGTTTTTAAATTTTTAACCTAATTATACTTGTTTATCTATCTCATTGTAATTGTGGTTGGAGTCAGACTTCGCTTGAGTTTCACTTATTAGTTTAAGCGTGATTATGTTTCATTGACTCGTGATGCCAGAATTCAGCAGCTCTTGTTTGTATTTCAATGTTTAAGTCCTCCTGTGTTCAATCATTTTATCCCAAAAAACTCATCTTTGATCAGCAAAATTACATATTTACACGTTTTTCCTTGAAAAAAACGTGTTCATGCCTTCAAATATCTTTAATGTAACTCGACATCCTTGCCTCATTTAGTGTGCGTGTTCTATGAATATGCAAATGAGCCCCGCCTCCACTCCCTCACTCAGAGATCCACTGGTTGACGATCACGCGTTGATCTGATTTGTTACAAGGTCAGCGATTTCAATCATCAATGCTCTCGACTTAGGAATTTACACATGGTTTGTCTTAAAGGGATACTCCACTTTTTTTGGAAATAGGCTCATTTCACCCCTCCCCCAGAGTTAAACAGATGGGTTTTACCATTTTCAAGTTTTTTTTTTTTTGATATTTAGAAGAATATCAGTAACCAGACCAGACCATTTCTGGTCTCATTGACTTCTATAGTAGGAAAAAATATACTATGGAAGTCAATGAGACCAGAAACTGTCTGGTTATCGATAATCTTCCAAATATCAAAAAATTGGCCGAATACAATCAAAAACGGTAAAACTCGACTGTTTAACTCTGGGGGAGTGGTAAAATGAGCCTATTTCCAAAAAAAGAGGAGTATCCCTTTAAAGCATATTAAAAACACCAGACAGACATACTGTATAAACACATAAAAAGCTGTATTTTCAACACAGGGGGACTTTAATAACATCGAAGATTAGCAGACGCTGTTCCATAGTGTTAAAGAAGCCCAAAAATCACAAACATTCACCATGGATTTAATGTCGTAAACCGAACTGTAACCATGGTAATGTGGCAGAAATGGTGGAATGTTTGGTTTAGTCTGGTCTAAATACCGTAATATGTAGAATACACACAACGAGGGGTTTAAGTCCAGTCCAGCCCTGAGTCTGTGAGAGAGAGACAGCAGAACCTCTGAGCGTCTCTCTCTCTCTCTCTCTCAGCTCGGATCAGACGTTACTCTGAGGTCATGGCTCTGCCGGACTCCTTCATCCAGAAGCAGCAGCTGGACGCCTCGATGGCCGACACCTTCCTGGAGCATCTGTGTCTGCTGGACATCGACCAGGAGCCCATCACGGCCCGCAACACCAGCATCATCTGCACCATCGGTCAGCAGCACAATTGACATTTCAGATATTTTAAATGTTCACTGAGTGACCCATTCTTTCACAGGTGTGTGTGTGTGTGTGTGTGTGTGTAGAGCGTCATTATATCACCATGGAAGTGACTGGAACTCAATGAATGTCCCAATACCTTTGGCAATATAGTGTATATATATGTTTCATAAAAAGGCAGATAACATTATGTTTCCAGTGAAAGTGTTTTCAGAAGCTCATCTTCTCTTCTTCCTCTCTGTGCATCGGTCATGTGACTGTTTTAGGCCCCGCCTCCCGCTCCGTCACCAAACTCCAGGAGATGGTGAAGGCTGGAATGAACATCGCCAGACTCAACTTCTCTCACGGCTCTCATGAGGTCAGTGTGTGTGTGTGTGTGTGTGTGTATGACACATGATCAGCGTCTCACACGTGTCTCTCTCAGTATCACAGAGAGACGATCCGGAACATCCGCGAGGCCGTGGAGACGCTGACCTCTGACCCGCTGTACTACAGGCCCGTCGCCATCGCTCTCGACACTAAAGGACCGGAGATTCGCACCGGCCTGGTTAAAGGGGTACGGTTTACTTTCTGAAGGAGTGTGTGTGTGTGTGGGAAGGTTTAGGGGTCGGATTAGTGTGTGTTCTGATGGTGTGTGTGTGTCAGAAAGCGGATGCTGAGGTGATGCTGCAGCGTGGCGCGTCGGTCCGGGTCGTGACAGCAGAGGCGGACTGTGATAAGACGGACGGGTCTGTAATCTGGTTGGATTATCCCAGCCTGACTCGCGTGATCAAGAAGGGAAGCAGAATATTCATCGATGATGGGCTCCTCGCTCTCAAAGTCCTGGAGATCGGTAACAAACACCAGCTCATATTTACACACAGTGAGCTTTAAAGGGTTAGTTGACCCAAAAATGTAAATTCTGTCAGTATTTCCTCACCCTCATGTTGTTCAACCCCGTAAGACCTTCGTTCATCTTCAGAACACAAATGAAGATATTTAAGATATTAAGATCGCTCCTGCATACTAGTCCATAGGCTTCTTGAGGGAATGACTCTTGAAAACTCATTAAAGACATCGTTAAAATAGTCCAAGTGACTACAGGGGCTCAATCTTAACTTTATCAAACCACGAGAACACTTTTAGTGCGCAAAAATAACGACTTTATTTCAACTATTGGTTTATTTCTCCCTCTGCGCGAGTCAGGTTACTAGTTTAATAGCGTAAGCTTCTGTTATTGTACGTCACACGCATCACACACATGACCAGCGTCGGCCAATAGTGAGCCTGCGTGTGACGTAGCTTTACGCAATCACACTACGCTAACTGACTACAGGCCCATGGAGAAGGAAGAGAATAGTTGAAATAAAGTCGTTATTTTTGCGCACTAAAAGTGTTCTCGTGGTTTGATAAAGTTAAGATTGAGCCCCTGTAGTCACTTGGACTATTTTAACGATGTCTTTAATGACTTTTCAAGAGTCATTCCCTCAAGAAGCCTATGGACTAGTATGCAGGAGCGATCTTAATATCTTAAATATCTTCATTTGTGTTCTGAAGATGAACGAAGGTCTTACGGGGTTGAACAACATGAGGGAGAGGAAATACTGACAGAACTTACATTTTTGGGTCAACTAACTCTTTAAGAAGAAGCTTTTCATGAAGCATTTCTCCTCTCACGGACTGTCAGGTGACACGTGGGTGGAGACTCGTGTGGAGAACGGGGGGATTCTGGGTAGTCGTAAAGGAGTGAACCTGCCGGGGGCGGAGCTTGTGGACCTGCCCGCGGTGAGCGAGCGCGACCGGTCCGACCTGCTGTTCGGCGTGGAGCAGGACGTGGACATCGTCTTCGCCTCCTTCATCCGCTCGGCCGAGGACGTGAGGGCCGTGAGGGCGGCGCTGGGAGAACGAGGACGAGACATCAAAGTCATCAGCAAAGTGGAGAGCAGACAGGGCGTTCAGAAGTGAGACACACACACACACACACACACACACAAGTCAGATCACCTATTTATCAGGCGCTTTTTACATTACAGAGATAAGAGGAAAATAATGCGACAAAGTTTGTTTCTGCTAATATAACATCGCTATATACAGTATATATGAAGAGTTCAGATGCAAAAGCCTCTAAATGCCATTTGAAATTTTCTTCTAAAATGATCATTTTAATAAGCTTGTATATTTAAGTTCAGTAATTTCACTTAAATGACGATTAATAGGTAATCTTCGTTGCCATCACAAAAAGTCGATGCACCCACTTTTAATCATTGAAACTTCTGTTTTTATGCTAAAAGTTCATAACAAACATATAATCTAGTATTTTTCAATAAAAATAGAACATTGTAGTATAATATTGTCCTCTAAAAATGTTAATATTCATATTTATTATCCTCTAAAATATAATATTTTTTATCGCCTTTTTTATTATATCACATATTTTAGTAGTTATCATAAATTAGGTATCATTTGAAAGCTTATAAACTCAGAAATCATTGTGTGAAAACTGTTTTATAATTGAACGTTGTGTTACCATAGAAACGGTAGTTATTTTATCAGGCTCCTCCCCTTTTAGGCATCATTATATTTCATAATTTATGATCAAAACCTTTTCTAATCTTGACAAAACACATATTGTCAGAAAGGTCTGAGTCTCAAGGTTCCAAATTTTGTGACAGAATTGATATTTGGACAGAAATTTATTAATTTGTTAAGGCAGAATGTATACAACTAAATTCAATGGAATTCAATGGCACCCGGTGGCTATTTCTGGTACTACGCCTAAACAAAATTTTTGTGATATCAACTTCAAATTTGGAACATAACTTGACAAGATTTGTGGCTTTGATTTTATAGAAATTTTAGAGTAAAAATATTTTGTAAAATATGTATTTTATATAAAATAAAAAAATATATATTGCAGTATATTTGATTTACTGTAAATTTAACTTCCATAACTTTTTCATACTTTAATTTTTTGAAGTGTTTTCACTTCAGTAATAATCTGCTGAGTGTTTCCTTTAAAACAAGACCAAACTTGGGTATATTCCAAAGCATTCTTGAATTACAACCATTTAAGTGTGAATAGTGCATTTTAACCCCCATTCTCAAAAAGGGGAGTGACAGCGAAGGTGTTAAGATGGAAGAATGCGGTTTTACAGATGCTAGACACGTGGCTTTCAAATGAAAGATTGGTATTATGAGCACACACACACACACACACACACACATTGGTCTCCTCATCTCTCACTGCAGTTTCGAGGAGATCCTGAAGGAGAGCGACGGGGTCATGGTGGCCCGCGGTGACCTGGGCATCGAGATCCCGGCTGAGAAAGTCTTCATCGCGCAGAAGATGATGATCGGACGCTGCAATTATGCGGGGAAACCGGTGATCTGCGCCACACAGGTGCGTCTCTCGTAACGACCCAACAATTCATCCAGTCAGACCTTCAGACTCTCAGATATCCAGAGCCCTGATCATATCACTGGTACATGTGTCTAGAGGACAAACAGAACTGATGAGAGTGTGTGTGTGTGTGTGTGTGTGTGTGTGTGTGTGTGTGTGTGTGTGTGTGTGTGTGTGTGTGTGTTCAGATGCTGGAGAGTATGGTGCAGCACGCGCGACCCACCCGCGCAGAGAGCAGTGACGTGGCTAATGCGGTTCTGGACGGAGCCGACTGCGTCATGCTCTCTGGAGAAACGGCCAAAGGAAACTTCCCTGTCGAGTCTGTTGCCATGATGCACTCGGTGGGTGACCTCTAACCTCTGACCTCTAACCCTCCACTGGATGCCACCAGAGAATGTCTAATTGAAGAGAATTGGCACTGGCTGGTTACCTCCGGGTTCTGGACTGGCTGCAGTAACACGTCTCTGTCCATGCGGGGGCGCTGCGGTCCAGTGCAGAATGAATGGGAGTCAATGGGGTTTCACCCCCAGAAATCCACTTTTCTCAGGATGTCATTTTTTGTCAAGTAATTTGAAAGTTGCATTCAAAAGGGAGGGCTAAGATAATACACTCAGCTGAAAATTGCATTTTTAAGTTCACTCATCTGTTCTAAAAATCCCTTCAGAAATGTGATGACGTCACACAATAGCAGAATGCTAGCGTGTTCCGGCCAACAACGGCCTAACCTGTAAGACATCGACAGGACATAAGTACTCGTTCATTCGACGTTTGGCCTATAATCTATATTGAACTTGCGGAATCAACAATAAAATCTCTGTTAATTTAACGACAAGCAGGTGAAAGAGACACATTTAGCCGTTTAGCCCCATAGACTCCCATTCATTCTGCTCTCGCCCGCCATCACCCCCAGTGGAATTATAATGAACTGCAACCAAGATGATACACAACGGGGCTAATAGGAAGTGCCAAGACTCTCCGTTAGACGGGCTCTGATGACACTTTAACTCCATGTCTCACGGTCTGCCTGTGTGTGTGTGTGTGTGTTTGTGTGTGTGTGTGTGTGTGTGTGTGTCAGATCTGCCGCGAGGCCGAGGCGGCCATCTTTCACCAGCAGTTGTTTGAAGAGCTGCGCCGTTTGACTCCTCTGACCTCCGACCCCACAGAGGTCACGGCCATCGGGGCCGTGGAGTCGTCCTTCAAATGCTGTGCAGGGGCCATCATCATCCTCACCACCTCCGGCAGGTACACACACACACACACACACACACATGATGTCTCTGATTTGTCAGTACAGTCCTATCCTGCAGATCTCATAGGTCTCATAAATCGGTTGACGGTTATTACACGCACGAGTTTAAACACAACATTGATCCTCATATCTGACTTCAGCCAATCAGACGCGATGTCTCCTGTTTCTCTGTCTGTTGTGCAGGTCGGCTCATCTATTATCTCGATATCGTCCTCGCTGTCCGATCATCGCCGTGACGCGTAACGTTCAGGTCGCCCGTCAATCACAGCTGCTGCGCGGAGTTTTCCCCGCCCTCTTCCGGGCTCCGCCCACTGAGGTCTGGGCCGATGATGTGGACGGCCGTGTGGCGTTTGCCATGGACATCGGTGAGTGAGTGAGTGTGTGTGTGTGTGTGTGTGTGTGTGTGTTAACGTGTGTCTCTCTGCAGGGATAGCGCGGGGTTTCTTCCGGACGGGTGATATGGTGATCGTCGTCACCGGTTGGAGTCCCGGTTCAGGACACACCAACATCATGAGGGCGGTCACTGTGCCCTGACCCCTGACCCCTGATTCAGGAGTCTGTGATTGACAGGCTCATGCCCTGATTTCTGCTTGTGCTGCACAACAACATATGTGTATCATTTCTATATCAATAAACTGAAGTGAGTCATATGTGCTGTCTTGATTTTCCTGTGATGAAAACTGCTAATTGCCTTCACAGTGTGTGTGTGTGTGCGTGTGTGTGTGTGTGTGTGTGTGTGTGTGTGTGTGCGTGTGTGTGTGTGTGTGTGTCCTCATGCCAAGTGTGGCGTGTGTGTGAGCGACACTTCATGTTGTTCCTCTGTTGACGACAAGCACTAGACTGATGTAAATCACGTTAACCACATTTATCAATATCTACATCTGACATATCATAGGCCGCAGAGCAGATCGTTTACACGTGACGTCATGCGGTAAAGTGGGAGGAGTCAGACCTTCCATAGAAGCTTTTACAAATGTATTTCTGACGTCACATTGAGACTTTTCCCCCACAAAAAAGTCAGATTTGAATGGTTTCCTTGAATCCTATTTATTAAAAGATCTTTCTAATGTATTGATCGGGAACTGAGCCTGTCTGTGTTTGTGTATCCGGCTCTCGTTATGATTCTGAATGTCTTAATTGGCTTCATCTGTTCAGCATCTGTCTCTCTCCTCCCATTCCTGTGTCGTCATGGTGACGCGCCCGCGCCGCGCGCTCATACCTGAGTGTGTGGACTGGGTGACAGGGATGATGATGATGATGATGCTGATGCTGCCATGGCAACAGACCTTCACGCGCTCGCACATTAATTTCACATTTATTTGATACCGCGTTCGTCCTTCCCGTCACGAGGGATCCGGAATTTGACGTGATCGAGAGAAGCTCAACAAGTGCGAGCCGCGACGCGCCCTGGAGAAACGACGCGTGCGTTTAACGGACGCGGAGGAATAAGGCGCATCTGTTGCTTATCAGTCTGATGATGATGATGATGAGCCTTCACACGTGTGCTGACTGACGTGTGTGTGTGACTGACCGATGAATGTCTTGTGTCTGTGCCGCTCCTTCACATTCGTTCTTATATAAGCGCGTCTGTTAAACGCGCAGGGCGCGAGGCATCACCGGATCACGGAATGTTGACCGGTGTCGGAGCGCGTCGGTGCGTCTGGGCCTCAAGGACACGCGGGACGAGAAATGAGGAGGAATGACGGACGGCGCGTCAAGGGCGAACGGAGCGTCACCGACGCGCGTTTATTCAAGGGCGTTGGAACACGATGAGGAGCCGGCGGAGGAAGCGCGTGGAAGAATCCGTCGTTTTACCGACACTGAGGTCAAACTGACCGCGAGCTCGTTATTCAGACCTGCGTTTGTCTGACAGAAGAGGAACAACAGGTCACTCGCGTGTGTGTGTGTGTGTGTGTGTGTGTGAGGGAGTGTGTGAGCGCGTGAGTGAGTGAGCGCTTGTGTGTGTGAGCGTGTATGAGCGCGTGCGCGCGCGCTCTCTCTGCTCTTTGGCACTGGCATGGATGGTGGCACAGCGGGCACGGACCCTCGAGCCGCCCGGCCCGGAGACTCTAAGCGGCGCAGTAAGAGCAGCCTCCCGTCTCCCGGTTACCGGCTCTCACAGGCGTCTCTGGAGGGCGATCGCCGGCTCTCCATCATGAGCTCCACGCGGGACAACGGCCCGTTCCGCCCGGGCACCCCGACCACTCCTCTCCCGCACACCGTGACGCGCTCCGTGGGTTTCGCCGCGTCCCGAGCCGTTCTGGCGTCCTCCTCCTCCTCCACCGGCACCGGGACGGTCGTGGTGGCCGCCGCCGGGCCCGAGACCGGCACCGGGAGCCCGGAGGGCCCGTGTCTGGACGGCGAGGATTACAGCTACTCGAACCAGTCCACGTTCATCCAGAGGCAGTTCGGCGCGATGCTGCAGCCCGGGGTCAACAAGTTCTCGCTCCGCATGTTCGGGAGTCACAAGGCCGTGGCGCTGGAGCAGGAGAGGCTCAAATCAGCCGGAGTCTGGATCATACACCCCTACAGCGACTTCAGGTACACACACACACAGTCTCACTCACTCACTCACTCACTCACTCACTCACTCACTCACTCACTCACTCACTCACTCACTCACTCACTCACTCTCTCACACACACACACACACACACACTCTTAGAAAAAAGGGTTCTAGCATAGGGTTCTTTACTCAACTCCAAAGGACATTTTAAGCTAAAAAAGGTTCTATAATGACAATAAAGAACCCGTTTGGCACAAAGGTTCTTTATAGGCTATTTTTCATTCATATATTACATTATTCTCCAATATTTTGTAGTTGTAATTAAATTATTGTTTATTAAACTTAATATCACATTTAAATCATGCTGATTTTTGGAGGAGAAAATCTGAAATGGCACTCTTCGTGGTATATTGATTAACTACATAAAATGATATGAATATATACATTTTCTAACCCCCATATCTTGAATTTTGATATAGAAAATTTTAGGGGTTCCAAATACGTAGCGCTTTAGAACCTTTTCTTCTAAGAGTGCAGTCTCTCTCGTGATTTATTACTCCAGTGTAAATCATCTGTTCTCTATGTGAATATACAGGAAAGTGTAATTTATTCCTGTGATTTTCAGCATCATTACTCCAGTCTTCAGTGTCACATGACCCTTCAGAAATCACTCTAATATGAGGATCAGATGATCAAGATACGTTTATGATTATTATCAGTGTTGAACAGCTGCTTAAAAGCATAGTTCCCCAAATAAGCATCTGTCATGTTGAAACTTTCTTCTGTGGAGCACAAAATATATTTTGAGTAATGTTAGTATTGTGAGAGAGAGACAGGTGAGAGAGAGACAGGTGAGAGAGAGACAGGTGAGAGAGAGACAGGTGAGAGAGAGAGACAGGTGAGAGAGAGAGACAGGTGAGAGAGAGACAGGTGAGAGAGAGACAGGTGAGAGAGAGAGACAGGTGAGAGAGAGAGACAGGTGAGAGAGAGAGACAGGTGAGAGAGAGACAGGTGAGAGAGAGACAGGTGAGAGAGAGAGACAGGTGAGAGAGAGAGACAGGTGACCAGAGCCTCTCGTCACGCGTGTTTCTGACGAACTCTGAATCAGATCTGTTCACACACGCCTGGCTCTGAACTGATGTTAGACCCAGACCAGACTAAGAGTCTCACACACACACACACACACACACACACACAGACTGGCAGGTGCTGTAACAATCAACAACACAATGAGAATATTCCATGTGAATTTCAGGATTATAGTCAGTCATATTGAAACTTGAGCAGTGGATGTCAGTCGGGTCACCTTCGTTTATCTGTCGTTTGTTCACTTCTGTTGATTGGTAGCATATGGCCCTCTGTTCCCCGTGTGTAATCCAATGAAACCTCCAACTCTAAATATAGCTGCAGTTTCATGCTGAAGAATTCCCAAAACACACACCGAGCGAGCACAGGCGTTTCCATCAGGTTTAAAGCCCATTATTAAATCCATCTGATCACTTTATATCAATGTTGTATATCATCATATCATCCAGCACTGAAACTTGTGTCAGTGTTTATTTAAAATCATAAAATACTCAAGTTTTAGGTAAATATTTAATTGATGAGTTAGACAATATACAGGGTGTGATTTCATCCCATAATTCAGAATAATAACAGCAAATCCAGCGTTCTCTGGCCGGATGCAGATGTGTGTGTAAGTCGCAGGATCCGTTCGCGTCTCTGTTCTGTGTGTGAACTGGAAACACACCTCAGATTTCTGTCAAATATAGTTATTCTCTGTTTTAAATGTGTTTTGTGTGTTTTTACACTGAAAACCAATGCCGTCGCTCAGTGTTTCCGCCACTCAGTGTGTGTGTGTGTGTGTGTGTGTGTGTAAGTCACTCCGGCCGACGGTGACGTGACGCGCATACACACTATAGTTTTAAAGGTGTGTCGTCTGCATAACAATGAAATGAAATGCCGTGCCTCCCAACAGTGGAGCCTAACGTGAGCATGAAGGGAGACGGCATCGGGCCAAGAACAGAGCCCTGGGGGACTCCCGAACCCGTGACCCGTGAGCGCTCGTTAAAGACCTTTAAAAGTCCATTAGTGGGTTTAAAACCAGACTCAAATACATCCCAAACTGAAAAAGATACATACAGTGTATTTTAGAAAGAAACGGGAGTTTAGAAATTGAATGAAAATTGGCATACTTTACTTTTATCGATAGTTACACGGCGAGTTTAAAATCCAGTGGAAAAACACCTGAGGTCAAACTGCTATTAATAGTTTCCTGGCCCAATAGTTTAAAAAATCTCATTTAGAGGACGCGGAGGGACGACATCTGTGGGACAGGAGAACCGTTCGACTAATCAGTCTTTCAGAAAAGAGAGAGGCACAGAATAGAGGCGATCTTATCCACAAAAACATGTAAACTCTTCTCACAGGGCAGACAGAGGAGAACATGAGGGTGTAGTGCAGCATTAATAGACATACACTCTCAGAAAACAGGGACGAAAGCTCTCACTGGGGCTGTACCTTTTCAAAAGGTACACTTTTGTCTATTTCAGGTGCTAATATGTACATTTTAGTTGTTAATATGTACATTTTAGGTGGTAATATGTACATTTTAAGTGGTAATATGTACATTTTAGATGTTAATATATCCATTTTAGGTGCTAATATGTACGACTAAGGTACCAATATGTAGCCTTTGGATACAAAGTGTACCTTTTGAAAAGGTATAGCCCAAGTGACAGCTTTTGTACCTTTTTTTCTGAGAGTGTAGGTGCTAATATGTCCATTTTATGTGCTAATATCTAAATTTTTGGTGCTAATATATAAATTTCAGGTGCTAATATGTACATTTCAGGTAATAATATGTACATTTTAAGAGTTGATATGTTCATTTTAGGTGCTAATATGTACCATTAAGGTACCAATATGTAGCCTTAAGGTACAAAAGTGTACCTTTTGAAAAGGTACAGCCCCAGTGACAGCTTTTGTGCCTTTTTTCTAAGAGTGTATAGAGCCCTCAATGTTTATGAGAATTTTATTTTTAAGTCTTTTTTTAAGCATTGAGGTACGTATTTTACATTCTTATCAGTTCTTGCTCTCCCTGGGAATCGAACCCATGACCGTGGCGTTGCATCTACAGCAAAGCCATGAGAGTTTTATCAGAGACAAGTATTTAATTTAATCAATGGTATCTTTACATGAAATATGAATATGCATATGAGCCCAATTAGTCTGTCCGCTGTCAGGAATGTGCATGGATCAAATATTCATAATGTGATGCATTATTCATCCAATGTGTGCATAATGCATAATTCAATCAGCTACGATTTCAATTACATTAAACGGAGACTATGAATAAAGAAACGAGTCCGAGTGTGAGTCAGGGCTGATGGGGGACAGATTATGACTGATCGATCACACACCTGCATGTGTGTGTGTGTGTGTGTGTGTGTGTGTGTGTGACGTTGAGCATCAGACCTGCTCTCCTGTCCCAGTTTCTCCATCAGGAGGCTGGATCCTCTGCTCTGGTTCACGCTGGAGAACACACAGATGATTTCTGCCGTGCTCAGCTGGACTGGATCATCTCTCCATGCTTCTCTCACAGGGAGATGATCAATAATAATGATCTCAGAACTGCAGACAGAGATAATACAGACAGCGACTGAAACATGAACCAGATCCTACTGCTGCGTCACAAATCACATGCTCTCTAATCGAGTTCTTCTTTTGAGTAAAGTCACCATGAAATCAAAACTGGCAATTCTTATTTATAGGATTCATTCTAAAATGATTTATTGGTGCACATAATTATTGTTATTTTTTTAATTGTTAAAATCATGTTCCTTGTAATCTTGAATCAGAATCAGTTTCTCTGATGGCGAGGGCGGGTAGAGCAGCTTTACAGAGCGAGCGTGAGTCCTCATGACTGTGTCCAGCGATCTGGAGGTTAACGGAGTCGTCTGTCCGTCTGCAGGTTCTACTGGGATCTCCTCATGCTGATGCTGATGGTGGGGAACCTCATCATCCTCCCGGTGGGCATCACCTTCTTCAAGGACGAGAACACGCCTCCGTGGATCATCTTCAACGTGGTGTCGGACACGCTGTTCCTGGTGGACTTGGTGCTGAACTTCCGGACCGGGATCGTGAAAGAGGACAGTACGGAGATCCTGCTGGACCCCAAGGCCATCCGCCAGCGCTACCTGAAGAGCTGGTTCCTCGTGGACTTCGTGTCGTCCATCCCGGTGGATTATATCTTCCTGATGGTGGACCTGGAAGCTCGACTGGACTCCGAGGTAGAGGAATAGAGTCCGTCTGTCTCTCAGTGAGGCGTCATGAAGCTTCTCTTCACTGTGAAAGAGCTGGTGCTGAAACCAGGGCTTTAATTTGATTGAAGTTGAACTTTCTCCAGGATAAACTAGTCCGCTAGTGAATGCTGGGTAATGCTGTAAATGTGTTTCCCGCAGGTGTACCGGACGGCTCGAGCGCTGAGGATCGTTCGATTCACCAAGATCTTGAGTCTTCTGCGTTTGCTGCGTTTGTCCCGTCTCATCCGCTACATACACCAGTGGGAGGAGGTGAGGCACGCCCAGACAACACAAACGTGCTCGATCAATGTTTTGATAACATTCCCATTGAGTTATGAAGACCACCTTATGTGTAGAGGAAGCATTAAGGGAACGTTTTCCATGTTTTATCATTATGCAAGTATTATAAGAACATTTACCAATTATCATTTTAGCTTCCAATGAATCTGAACGCAAGATAGTCATGATAATTATACTGTTTCACAGAGATGCTCTCATACTGTCTAGTGTTAGAAAGTTTATACTTGCATGGGTTTATAATCTTTACCATTTGAACTGTTGAAGTCATTTGGATTAGTTCACTTCAGAATTAAAATTCTGATCCTTTATTCTCCCCCACGTCATCCGAGATGCTCAAATCTGTTTTCCTCGGCCAGACGTCACTTTTTTGTTATTTTACTTGTCTCGATTAACCCTCTGGGGTTGTTCGGACCAAATGGACCCGAAGAATTTAATTTTTTTTTTTTAATCACAGCTTCCTCAGAATGATCTGAAATTTGGTGACTTTGTTGGTATTTGGTGTTTGAACACCCCAAAAAAATTGGGGACAGGATGTGAATAGTCTAAGTGGTTGAAAAAAAAATAGTCACATTTGGGGTGTTCGGGTCCAAATGGACCTGCATGGAAAATGAATGGGAAATTGGCAAAAACGTGAAAATACTGAGTTTTTTTGTGCGTACAATCTACAAATCAGCCACGATCTTGAAAAGCACACAACAGTGAAGGGGTGAATCTATAAAACATCAAGAGTGCAAAACAGACACATCCACACACACACACACACACACACACACACACACACACACACACACACACACAAACACACTTGTACATAAACACACCAAAAAATTCAGATTATGCATGTGTTTTGCATTTTTAAAATGCTCAGTTTGTCCACCAGATGGCATCCATCTCATTCAAAAATTGCTTTTATGAGGCCTAGGCTTGACTCTAAAATAAAATACAGCTTTAAATTAAAAAAAAAAAAATTTTTTTAAATATTTTTTTTCTATTATGTTCAATGGGGGAAAATTTTGTCATAATTATTGTGTTAATACTAATTATACATTTTTTTTTAATTTTTGAAATTTTCTCAAAACACCAAAAAAGAAAAGAAAAAATATTATTAAAAAAAACAAGTAAAAAACAAGTAATATGAATCCCGCCCTTTGTGTCCATTTGGTCCCGAACACCCCGAGTGTGACTCTGAAACGAACAACCCCAGAGGGTTAACCTTGAGATCTTTTTGCTGGCATTAGTTTGTCTATTATTTGTGTTCCTGTGACATAAAGAATGGTGATATTTTACTGGCATCTAAAGTCATGAAATGTTAATTATGGATGCTTGTTTCTGTCAAGGAATGAAATAAAAAAGGTACAGTAATTGCAACTTTTTTGCAAGCTTCCATGGGTAACAAAACCTCATCATTTCCAGCAAAACCATAATTAAATAACACAATATTGTGAAATGAAACTTTCTCACTCCTATTCAATAGATATGAATATTTCAAATATTTCTCAGAATTATTTTTGATATATCTCACTCCTATTGAATAGTCAGTGTGTCAGATATTCATGATCTCAATATTGACCAAAATAATCATGATGTTTGCTGTAGTCAAGAATTTTAATCAGGAGAGTGATGATAAGTGTGTGTGTGTGTGTGTGTGTGTGTGTGACCTCGTCCCCTTCCCTTTACGTCTTTAAAGATAAAAACTTGTCTAAATAATTCCAGTTCGCATGGCTATGTGGAAGCGCAAAACAATTCTGTAAGTAATAAGTAATTTGTCGAGGTCAGTGTGTGGGGAAAGACATGCTTGCGCACACACATATATTCAAACACACACATCTATAATCTAAACTCGTAATCCGCCTGCGCGCCCCATCAGCGTTTTCACCGGTTCGTGCTTTTGAACTTTGCACAGACTACTTTTTTTGTAAATTTTTCATGGCTCAAATCAATCAAAACTAACTTTATCTGTACAGTAAGTTTATTCTAGATCTGCTGTAAAGCCTGTAATCTCCTGTTCTCAGTGTAAATCATCTGTGCTCATGGAGGGGCTTGACTTGTGTTCCTGCAGATCTTCCACATGACCTATGACCTGGCCAGTGCGATGGTGCGTATCGTGAACCTGATCGGCATGATGCTGCTGCTGTGTCACTGGGACGGCTGTCTGCAGTTCCTGGTGCCGATGCTGCAGGACTTCCCTCTCGACTGCTGGGTCTCCAAGAACAACATGGTGGTGAGGAGGACGAGCTGATACACACACACACACACACACACACACACACACGCCCAGCTAGCAGGATTCCAGTTTTAATATTTCATCAGCTCACCGAGTGCAAGACTTCCACCAGGAAAACCCGTTCCAGCGAGTGTGTAGCGCTGATGACCTCACTGATGAGGTCAGAGTTTCTGTTATCTGAGAATAACGACCAATCAGAATCGAGCTTTCCACAGAGCCGCGTAATAATAATAATCAAACACTCACTGTCGGGACACTCGTGTTCTGCAAGAGTCTCAGCGTGAACACGGATCTGTGTGTGTGTGACCTGTGGAGCAGCACGACTGCGTGTGGGTGTGTGTGTGTGTGTACACGTGATGTGTGTGTACATGTTTTTCTATCCGGTGGGGACTTAAACCTGAATGCACACAGACTCATGGGAACTCGTGTCACTGTGGGCCTACACTCTTAGAAGAAAAGGTTCTATCAGGGTTCTATACACTCTTAAAAAGGGTTCCTCTGGGTTCTATATAGAACCCTGGGGTTCCATAATTGGCCAATAGAACCTTTTACCAAAAAAAATGATTCTATATAGAACCATTTTGGAGTTCCATATATGAAGCGGGGGATGGAACCATTTCTGGCTCTAAATAGAACCATTTCTTCTAAGAGTGTAAATGGAGTCCTCATGGGTAAACACACTTATAAATCATACAGAATTAGTTTTTTTGAAAATGTAAAAAAAATATTATATATTTCTTTCTTTTGAAACAAATACAATGGCGCATTTAACTTGAATAAAAAGGAGCAGAAAGAGTAAAGACGTGTAATGTCTGCCTCCTATCTACACACACTCGTTTCCAGTCGATGTGCAGACGTCTCTTTCCTTAGACATCAAAACACAACATTACATCAAGAAAGTTGATCTGCTACTCCGCAGTATTATATTTCTGCAACATTGATAATTTAAAATACTTCTTAAATGTATAAATGGACTGTTTGAGTTTGAGCTCTGTTGTGAATCCGCAGCGGTCTAGATCGACAGACAGACACTCGTGTGTCAGCAGACCTGGGCTTCTCAGAATATATATATATATACACACGTCTCGTCAGAATCACCATAATTATGAGACGACTGGTCCCAGTCCTGAAGTCTGAGCTCTTCATCCTGGGGTTTGGGCCAAAAACTTCCCCACGTAACAGCCTAGAGTACTGTCCGACACTGCTCTGTCAAGCCTTCGTCGTCGGTTCGGGACCCGTGTGTGTGTGTGTGTGTGTGTGTGACTGATCACTACTACATGCACCTGCTTGTCTTGTCGGAATATTGAGGCAACATTAAAAAAGTCTAATTAAAAACAGCACACACACACACACACACACGCTGTGTGCTGACTCACCCGCGGTAGGGTTTTCCACCGCCGTTGTCGTGGTGACGGTTGCTAGGCAGCGGATGCTCAGCTATATCAGTCTCCGTCTCCATGAGCGCAGAGAGATAAACACACAGCACACACACACACACACACACACGCGTGCCACGGACGGCCGTGCGTTCCTCCTGGAGCAGCGCGTGTGTGTGTGTGTGTCACCAGTCCTCACAACACTGAACATGAGCTGGTGTTAGCGTTAGTGCACTGAACATGAGGTGTGTATGTGTGTGTGACATGAGCGTGTGTGTGTGTGTGACGCGAGTGTGAGCTTAGGTGTGCTCTGTGTTTCAGAACGACACGTGGGGTATCCAGTACTCGTACGCGCTCTTCAAGGCCATGAGTCACATGCTGTGCATCGGCTACGGCGCGCAGGCTCCCGAGGGCATGACGGACGTCTGGCTCACCATGCTCAGCATGATCGTGGGCGCCACGTGTTACGCCATGTTCATCGGCCACGCCACGGCGCTCATCCAGTCGCTGGACTCGTCCCGCCGGCAGTACCAGGAGAAGGTAAAGCGCCGAGAGATCTGTGTCTGCGAGAGTCTGAGACGAGTCCGTCACCATCGGCCGGAAACATTTCTAAGAAATCTAACAAAGCAGAACTGAACATGAGAACAGACACAAACGGCACTCGTAAGCCTTGACAATTTCAATATTAAAGCTCAAGAACGCAGAAGGGAACTCGATTCGTTACTCGCAGAATTGAGTTCGGAGAAACCCGGAATCTGTGTCTCAGACGGCACACAAACACTGTCTCGAGCTCTATCACACGACTTCCTGTGCTTGAACACACTTATTCAAACTGAATTGTCTAAATGGCCATCTTGGCGAGTGTCCAAATAAAGCACACGTGGATCTGTGCATTAGCTCTTAAAGTGACAGCAGCATAATACACTCAGTTAAAAACAACCCAATTTGGGTTCTTTTCAACCCAAGAGCTGGGTAAATATAGGACAGGACACATGCTGGGTTCATTTTACTCAGCAAATTGGATTGTTTTGTTTTTTTTTATCCCAGCATTCTGGCTTGATTCGTTTTTACTATAGACCATTTTACAAGATGTAAACAACACTGGTCCAGAAACACTTCCTGTTTCAGTTTGTAACTGTTTTCTTTATTTCACATGTAAAGAAAACTTCTTAAATAAGTTTGTTTAACTTTTTGATTCAGTTTTATATGTTCTGTTGGTTGTATTTTATACCAGCTTTTATGTAGTGTTAAAAAACTGAAACAGGAAGTGCTTCTGGACCAGTGTTGTTTACGTCTTGCAAAATGGTCTATAGTATTAGCTTTTTTATTTTATTTTACTTCAGACATGAATTAATGTTTACAGATTAACTTATATCCTCTGAACGTTTTTTTTTTTTAAATACTCCACACAACCACTGGTTTGCATAATTCTTACTTTATTTTTTAATCATATTTTTCAGTATAACATATTTTATATACCTGTAAATACATATCGCCAACATTTAAGCTTGTTTAACAAATATTAGAAGTATAGATTAAAGATTTTGAAGTAATATATCTGTAAATTGTCTGTAAATAAATATCTGACCCAGGAACTGGGTTACACAAGAACTACACTCTAAAAAATGCTGGGTGCTTTCAACCCAAATATTGGTCAAATATGGACAAATCCAGCCGTTGGGTCAATTTTTAAATACATTTTTAACCCAAAAATGTGTATTTGTCCATATTTGACCCAAAATTGGGTTAAAACAACCCACCGTTTCTAGAGTGCACCCAAACATTGAAAAGATGACCCCAAAACTGACCCAAAAGGCTCAACCCAGGATTTGGGTGTAAACCTGCTGCCGTCTGTGTTATTCATAACTGTATAACTTTTGTAACTTTAATAACGATTAATCAGTTTCATGGCTGGGATAAAATATGTATGGCCAGTAAATCTCCAGTCATCGGCCAATGACTGCTGTAGGCCCTCTCTCTCTCTCTCTCTCTCTCTCTCTCTCTCTCTATATATATATATATATATATATATATATATATATATCATCGTTTTAAAAAAATCTAATTACTTACTTGATGTGCCAATTAATTAATCGCACTTCAAATGTGTGTGAGAAATGAGGAGTGAGTGCTCGTGTCTGTCGTCCAGTATAAGCAGGTGGAGCAGTACATGTCTTTCCATAAGCTTCCATCAGATGTCAGGCAGAAGATCCACGAGTATTACGAACATCGATACCAGGGCAAGATGTTCGATGAGGACAACATTCTGGGAGAGCTGAGCGACCCCTTAAAGGAGGTTCGTCTTCACTTCACTCTTCACTCATGCCTGCCTAAAGTTTACTTTTCAGTTTCTGATGTTTTTGTTTTTATTATAGATGTGTGCAGTATGATTCCACAGTGTGTAAAAATAAGGCAGTGCTCAATAAATAGAAGCAAATAAATAAATAAAATAAATGAGTTTTTGTTCTGCATTTAAATAATGCGTACTTGTGCACTGTGACCTCGACAGGAAATTGTTAGCTTCAACTGCCGTAGCTTGGTGGCTAACATGCCTCTCTTCGCTAACGCTGACCCAAACTTCGTGACGGCAGTGCTCACAAAGCTGAAGTTTGAGGTCTTCCAGCCCAATGACTTCATCATTCGGGAGGGAACCGTTGGCCGTAAAATGTATTTCATCCAGCACGGGCGGGTCAGCGTGCTAACCCGCGGAAACAGGGAGACCAAGCTTAGCGACGGCTCGTACTTCGGAGGTGAGGTTACAGCGGATTGGTTGATGTCAGATGTTTGTACTGAGCTTTCCCAACTAACAAAGATATGTTCTGAGAGTATTTTTCTAACATTCCCACTACATGTTCTTCTAAAATCACTTTTTCTTGATTATGTGAAGGTTAGGGAACATTCCATCATTCTTCAAACATTACGGGAACGTTACTTTTGAATGTTCTGAGAACGTTCTGAAACAATGTTGCAAAACATTTTGAACATTCCATTACTGGAAGAATGTTATGAGAGAAACTTGACAGTCATTAGCTAAAGATCAGAGAACGTTCCCGGTTAGTATTAAGCAGTACCAGGTCTTAAATATTTACTGGATTGATCTCGGATGCGTTTCCCAAAAGCGTTGGTAGCCAACAATGGTTGCAACCATTGGTGTTGGTAACGACAGAACTTGCAACCATGTTTGGCTTCAGGAAAGGCACCCGTGATGGAGTGCTTCAGTCGTCCTGCAGATGGCGCTCTAACCTCGCTGTGGTCTTTCTCCGTCACCCAGAGATCTGTCTGTTGACTCGTGGCAGGAGGACAGCTAGTGTCCGAGCGGATACGTACTGTCGACTTTACTCCCTCAGTGTGGGCAGTTTCAACGAGGTTCTGGAAGAGCATCCCATGATGAGACGCGCCTTCGAGACGGTGGCAGCGGACAGACTTGATCGCATCGGTAAAACCTTCCTGCTGCTTTTGCCCCTTTATAAACCTGAATCTGTGCAACAAATAAATAAATCTCTTCTTCTTTGCTTTTACTATTTCTTAAATCCGTAAACGGGCAACCTAACTTTACTTCACTATATTACTATTAAATCCTAATCTAGTCATGACAAACTATATATCATTGGAAAGGTCTAAGACTCCTAAATAGATATTTTAGGTCTGTTTTTTTTCTTACAAATTATGAATGAACAGTAATATATGAATTTATGACAAGAGTGCGCCTCAAAAAATCAACGTCATTACAGGAGTTTCTGACCTTTGTCACAAAAAGTCGACACACACACACACACTTTTAATAATTGAAACTTTGGTTTTTAGTGCTAAAAGTTCATAATAAAACATAATTAGTATTTTTCAATAAAAAATATAAAATTATGTTTTAAAAATTAAGGTAAGAAGTCCTCTAAAAAGTATAATATTTTATATATATGTAAATATCTTTTTTATTATTATTATATCATATATTTTAGTAGTTATCATAAATTAGGTATCATTTGAAAGCTTACGAACTCAGAATTCATCCTGTGAAAACCGTTTTAAAATTGAACTTTGCGTTACCATAGAAATGGTATTTTTTTATTAGGCCCCTCCCCTTTTGGGCATCATCTTTCATAATTTATTATGAAAACCTTTTCTAATCTTGACAAACACATATTGTCAGAAAGGTCTGAGTCTCAAGGTTCCATATTTAGTGACAGAAGTGATATTTGGATAGAAATTTATTAATTTGTTATGACAAGATGTATACAATTAAATTCAATGGATTTCAATGGCACCCGGTGGCTATTTTTGGTACTACGCCTAAACAAAATCTCACGGGAACTTCAATTTTTGTGATATCAACTTCAAATTTGGAACACAACTTGGTTCGATATATAGCTTTTATTTTATAGTAATTTTATAGTAAAACATATTTTGTAAAATATTTATTTCATATTAAAAAAATATATATTAATTGAGGCTTTGGCTTACTAGTTCCCAGATTTTTCTGTTCAGTGAAAGTGACAAAAAAGGAAGACAAGTAAGTAAATGAGATAAAATATGATTGACTTAAAAATTAAGTATTTCATTCTTAGGGAACAGTGTTGGGGAACAGTGTTTTACAACCTTATTAATAACCGTATTCAATTATTTTCTATTTGTCTTAACCCTTTTCTGAATTCCTTCTCACAGGGAAGAAGAACTCGATTTTGTTGCGCAAGACCTCACAGGGAGGATCCGTTGCGGGCAGCAGTTTGGGACGGGGCGGAGGCAGCCGCGGTGGAGGAGCAGGAGGCGGCACCGGTCTGGGATCTTGCGATAGTGTTCTGGTCCAGCAGATCGTGAAGCACGACAGCATGCCCACCATGCAGGACATCACGGCTGCGAGCAACCGAAGCAGCACCGGAGGCACAGTCTCCCCCCGACCTCATCCGCTGATCTGGGCACCGCTGGTCCACGCTCCCCTCCAGACGGCTGCAGCCACCACCAACGTGGCCATCGCCTTGATGCATCAGCAACAGCAGCAGCAACAGCTGCAACAACAGCTTCAACAACAACACGCCCTCGGAGCCGCCATCTTCCTCCCCATCTCGCCGTCGCCCTCGTCATGCCCTCTCTCCCCTCCCCGTCCACCCATTCTTCTCCCTCGGCAGTCGCTCAGCTCCCTCATGGGTGTGATGGCCCCGCGTGGAGTCCCGTCCTCTATAGCACCTTCACCCTCGCCCTCCGCTGCGGCTCCGACTGGGAAAACTCCCACATCGGCGCCGTCCGTGTCCACTCCCCTACAGGCTAGCAGAACTCTTCACTACAGCCTCCGGCTCCACACAGAGCCCACGACGCCGTCTGTCCATAAAGTCCCGCCTCCCTCAGTGGTTGCAGCGCCCTCTGTCGAAGGACGTGGCGCCGGATCCGGGCCACAGGGGGCTAAAGAGGCGTTACTACGCCATGTTGGAGGAGGGAGCACCCAAGGGCTCCCAATGATCGGTCGCCTCACCCAAGAGGCAAGACTGCTCTCCGCCTCCCAGCCGACTCTTCCCCACCGCAGCTGGGTGGGCGTTCAGCCTCTCCCTCCTCTCCATCGGAAAGCATCCGGAGGAAACCTGCTTCCGGGACCCTTCCTTGTGTCATCAGGACTCGCTAGAGTCGGAAGCGCGGGTGTTTTGAGCTCACAGCACGGTGCCACTCAGATGCCTGCACACACACCCCTACTCTTGCCCTCTCAGCTGACACACACACCTCCACTCACACCAGGATCCGCTCCGCCACCCCTCGCCTCCCTCTCGTCCTCCCCAAAGCAAATCCCTCTTTGCTCCACCAACCCTCCTTTATCTCTCATGGCCGCCTATTCTGGTTTAGGTGTTCCCCAAACCCAGCGAGTCAAACCCGGCACTGCTATATCGACTTCTCCTTCAACCTCTCCTCCTCCTTGCCTGCGCCCTGCTTCTCCATCTCTATCCATCTCCACCTCTCCAACTTCATCTTCTGGCACCTCTTTGGCCCAGACTTCACGTGTCAAACCGTCATCCTGCACAACCAACTCCACACCCACCGTCAGTCCTTCCCCAACTCCTATTCAAACCCCTATTCAGACCCCCACCCAATCTAGAACACCAGTGGCCATCCAATCCCAATCCCAGAGTCGGTGTCCGACTCCCATCCACATCCTAGTTGCGGCACAATCTCCAACCTCAACCTGCACTCAGTGTCCGCTTCCCGCCCAATCTCCAGGCAAACCTCTGAGTTCCACCCTGAGCCAAAGCACTTCTGTCCAGATGACAGCGGTCCTCGGTCCTCCTCCGGCACGTTCTCCGATCTCCACTCAGACCCCAACTCCCATACACACTCCAAACTCGTCTTGGACCCTAGGCTCTCCACTCAACAGCCCAGCCCAAAGCAGACCCTCAACGCCGGTTCTGACCCAATCACACACACCATCTCCTGCATCCACTCCATCTCCTGCCACTTCACAGTTTCCACAGAAGCCGGCTGTGTCCCAGACTCAGACCTTAAGTCCATCTCCCATTCCTGCCCCGTCATCTACGGTCCTCCAGTCCGTCTCCACCGCCTCCGCTTCACCAAAAGAAGCAAAGAAAGAGCAGGACTTGCCTCAGACACAGAGAGATTCAGAGACAAAGAGACTAAAGCATCCTGCTAACATCTGAGGAGGGAGATGGACGCTGGCGGGAGGCTTGTGTTTTGTCCGTGGTGAGTTCCGGCAGAGCCCATCTAACGGAGAGCCTTGGCACTTCCTATTAGCCCCGTTGTGTTTCATCTTGGTTGCAGTTCATTATAATTCCACTGGGGGTGATGGCGGGCGAGAGCAGAATGAATGGGAGTCTATGGGGCTAAACGGCTAAATGTGTCTCTTTCACCTGCTTGTCGTTAAATTAACAGAGATTTTATTGTTGATTCCGCAAGTTCAATATAGATTATAGGCCAAACGTCGAATGAACGAGTACTTATGTCCTTTTGATGTCTTACAGGTTAGGCCGTTGTTGGCCGGAGCACGCTATTGTGTGACGTCATCACATTTTTGAAGGGATTTTTAGAACAGATAAGTGAACTTAAAAATGTAATTTTCAGCTGAGTGTATTATCTTAGCCCTCCCGTTTGAATGCAACTTTCAAATTACTTGACAAAAAATGACATCCTGAGAAAAGTGGATTTCTGGGGGTGAAACCCCATTGACTCCCATTCATTCTGCACTCGACCCCGAGCGCCCCCGCATGGACAGAGACGTGTTACTGCAGCCAGTCCAGAACCCGGAAGTAACCAGCCAGTGCCAATTCTCTTCAATTAGACATTCTCTGGTTCCGGAGATGAGCTATGAGACTCCGCGGGGTCTTTGAGCATGTTGTCTGCATTCGACCTTCCTAGTTTTGGTCAGTCTTGACCCCCCCCCCCCCCCCCCCCGACTTTACATCTATCCCCATCTTTACATCTGATCAAGGTAAAAGAAAAAACAGCTGAAAATGTTTGACTCAAGAACTATTCTGTTTGTGTCATCTGGGAATGTGAAGTAGGACATTTTTGTAGCCCTGCTGAGAAGTGTCAACAGTCTGACTGGTGGACCAACGTAGTCGTGTTAAACACCAGTAAAACCATGAGCTTCTACAGAGCCCCTTAAAATATGTTTGACATTAACAGAAAAAAAAAACAGAAAAACAGATGAGCACTTATCTCTGGTAACACGTCATTTTACAGTGTCCTTGTTACATATGTGACATGTACTTACTATAGTAATAACACAACTAACCCTAACCCTACAGTAGGTACATGTCATGTAGTTAATTAATATGACTCAGTACTATAAAATATATAATTACACTGTAACAATGACACCTTAAAATAAAGTGTGACCAAATCTTTCACAGTCTAGACATAAATTCTGTCATTAGCCAAAAATGTCTTAAAGGGAACCTGCCACCACTTCATGATGTGTTTGCACAGAATGTTAAAGATACAAGGAGCATTTTCACATCAGATATCGCACAACATGAAGACAATGAAAGCTTATCCTGCCGACAACCAGCTGGAGATTTACAATCACTGACCGTGACACAGGGTTCGATCTGTTGCGCTTGCGTCCCGGCGTCCAATAGCAGCGCTTCAGACTGAGAACAATGTTTAGACACAGTGAACTTGTGTTTATTTAGTGTACACTGCCTATAAACCATACGATTGATTTCTACATGAAAAACAGAACTTTATCGTTCTAACCGATTTTGTGTACTTGTGTTTGTCTAGCGCCGTCCGTCCGCTACACCGTTAGCCGGTGATTACCTGATCAGTATGCACGTCAAAAGAATCAAATCACAATTAAAATCTTGAGACCTGAGTGAAGAGTTACCAAAGTACATATTAAAGAAATAAAACAATGAAGCAATGCTACGTGATTTCCTTTCTTAGCACACCAATGAGTAATAGTCTCTTCGGAATGGAGGATTTTTGTTGCAATGTGGAGTTTCCGTTTGGTGCCGAATATACGGAGGCCCTGAAGGGACACGTGATGGACACCAAATACACCAGAGTTTGAGTTGCGTTAAATGTTATTTTGTTGACGGCCAGTATCAGCACGCTCAGACACCCCACGACCTGACTCTGCATAAACTGACTGACGTTTAATAAATCTAATTTAAAAACGTTGTTTCCGGCGTCTCCCCTCGCGTCTCTTTTTTTAATCACCAAAATGTAACATTTGCCCATTAAATAACTAATAATTAGCATCACAAATGTGACGAAAGTTATTTAAATAACTGTAAAGAATATATCAATATAATACTTTTGATTAAAAGAATAGAAGCGATCCATTAGTAGTTTGTCGTCTCAGGTGTTTGATGTTAGTTTTGGAATATATGACTATATTCGCACTCTACTGTAACTGAAGTAGTGTTTTGTTTTGATTGTGTGTTGCACTAAACATCGAGCATACAGCAGTGCTTTAGTTCCGACTCCCTCTCTCTCTGTCGTCAGTGACACACACACACACACACGAGGCTCTGCGCTCTTTCATCTGGACCAGAGCAGCTTTCATCTTTCACTTGCTCTTGTACTGTAGCCGCTTCCGTTCAGTGACACACACACACACACACACACACACACTCCCTCTCACGTTGTGCCAAGTGCTGTTCTCCTTAGTGTTTTGTGCTGATAGTGCTGATAGACTGTCTTCTTTCCCCTTCGATACCATGTTGCCTAGAATGCACATTTAAGGACCAAATGTTTATTTTTGATTTGTTCTCACGGCTTTAGCTAAAGAGAAAAAGGGAATAATAGTCTTTAATGATACAGACAATGACATGTAAGAGAATAATGATGATGAACATGTGAAAAAGATTTTTGCCAAATCAGAATAAAGTGAATTTAGAATCAGTTTTCTGTGTCACAGTTTGTTAACGCGCGCACACACACACACACACACACACACCAAACATAGCCTACATCATTCTGGCTTTGCTATTTATAGCATGCAGGTTAATTTGCTGATGTGTGTCTGAGTCTGAGTGAGTGAGTGTGTGTGTGCATGCGCGTGTGAGAGAGAGAGAGTGAGTGTGTGAGTGAGTGAGAGAGAGAGTGAAATTGTGTGTGTGTGTGTGTGTTCTTGCAGATGGTGGTCGAGAATCAGAGGTCACTGATGGTTTGATTGTCAACTTTACAGTCTCTTTGAATAAATGGGCCAATCAGCTCAAAGCATCTGCTAGTTATATTTTTAAAAAATATAAATCATTTGTCATCGTGAATGTGTTGTTAAATGGTTAAAATATTACCTAAAATCTCAGGAGGACTTTAAATAGGCCAGATCATTTAGATGACATGGTCTGTCTGATTCATGCCGATAATGAACACTAGATGGCGCTCTCAGCTCAGTGTGTGTGTGTGTGTGTGAGAGAGAGAGAGAGAGAGAGTGAGTGTTTTAAATGTTCTACACACACAAAATAAACCATTTCAAAGCGGAAGTGAGTGAGACTGCTGTCGAACACTAACCTCATCCTGACACATCCTTCAATTCTCACATCTCTCTTCTCTATCTCTCAGAAACACTTTCTGCCATCAGTGTGTGTGTGTGTGTGTGTGTGTGTGTGTGTGTGTAAGAGAGGGAAACACTTGCTGTGGACGGATAATGACTTCTGATATGTGTGTGTAAACAGGCACAACATTAAATATGTACAAGATATACATTAACACACACTCCTGAATATAGTCTGATTACAAAAGCCTGTTTCATTTTCATCAGTATAACATGCCTCTGTGTGTGTGTGTGTGAGTGTGAGTGTGAATGAGTGAGTGTGTGTATTTTGTGAGTAAGTGAATGTGTGTGTGAGTGAATGAGTGTGTGTGTGTGTGTGTGTGTGTGTCTGTGTTTGAGTTGAATGTGTGTGTGTGTGTCCACGACTGACACTATTTGACATGCAAATTGGCAGTGTGTCCAATCACTTGACTCATTTTCGGAAGCAGAAGTGGAAACGCGCGTTCAACATGAAAAAGGAAGAAGCGCGAAACGTGATCGAGTCCATCAGCAGCCGCGGTCGCGCGCACGGTCGCTCGGTCTGTCGGTCATGCCCACCTTCATCAGCTCGAGGGCGCGCGCGTGCTTGCGTGTGCGCGCGCGGAGTCCGGCCCCCCCACCACCGCCCCCCAGCGGCCCTCCGACGCCCACAGAGCCAATCACCCGCGCCGCTGGAAGAGGACACGCGCTTCCTGGTCGCGGGTTTAAGGAGGAGTCCGTCAGGAGCGGGTCAGAACCGGCAGAACCGGCGCGCACACACGCGCACAGATCAGCAGGAGCCCGTGCGCGCGGACGCGTCACATTGAGGAAGTGCGCGCTCGGTCAGGTGGGACGCGCGGGGGAAACTCAGGTGACACCGGCTCAGGTAAAGCTCTTCTCCTCCGTACAGCGCGGGAGCGGCGACCGCGGCTACTCCATCGACACAATCTCCCGTTTCACCGTCTTTCGCTCTGTTTATCTATATAGTTTCATGTTATCGATCCTCATCCCCGCGGGGTCACGAGAGGACGTACACGTCACGGGTTCTCGGTAACTCCCGTGTCGTGACGTGTCTGAGACATCGTGCTCCCGTTGCTGTCAAACGGAACGACCCCCGTCCCGTCGTTAGGGTCGACCCGCTGTAAGTTTCATTCATTCGCTCGGTGTGATTATTGCGTTGTGATCTGCGGCTTTTACCTGCGCGCGCACGTCTGACAGGTGAGTCCGCGCGCGCTGCTGACACGCACACCCCGCATTAGAATAACGACTCGAGAGTTTGCTTTGAGAATAGTTTGTTTTAATAATGCGGCGGATTCTCCTCGGGGGCGCGCCCGTGCACGCACTGATGGACCGGCTGAACCCGCTGAACCGGATCCTCGCGCGACCGGAACGCCTTTACCTGGAACACACTCCTGAAGCTGCTGCTGTTTGTGTGTGTGTGTGTGTGTGTGTGTGTGTGTGTGTGTGTTTTACTTTAGTCCTGGAGTTCAGTTTGACTCTCACCTGCTGTCAGTCATAATTAATTCTCCGACCCCCTCACGGCCGTTGTCATAGTAACTTAATTACTCAGGTAATTCGGTCGGTCGGTGATGACGCGGTTCCTCTAAACACAGTCACCGAATCCTCTGGGTGATTATGCAGTAATATCATGTAATAATAGTCTGATAGTTTATTGAACGTTTAGATTAAATCTAATATATTGCATGTTTTTATTATGGTTGATCCATCAGGCTTTTAAATTCTGATATTGCCTAGTCATGTTTTATTCAGAGAACTGAAAATATGCAGTTTGATGCAGATTCTGATATTTATGTAAAATTCTGATGATTATAATGTAAATCAATGAGATCTTTATAACAGATACTGACATAAAATGCATATTAATATCAATATCTGCCAATAATGTCTTAGTAAGATGATATTTAAAAGCTTAGTTTTATGATCTGTTGTTGTAAAACACATAATGCAGTGATGATTTAGGAAGAACAGATAAACCTTGCTCAAAACCCTGATGATCATATTTGATACTCATGATTTTATAATAAATGATGATGATAATCAAGTAAAGCTGAAATATTACTAACAATATCAAAGTTATTCCTTGATAAAATCAGAGCAGATTGACACATTTGTACAGTTGTACAATGAAACTAAAAGACATTTAATGGATAAAAGAGTGAAAACAATCAATCACAGACGGAAGGAAATATATATTATAAATATTATATTTTATATTATAATATTATAAATATCATCATTTACAGGCTTTAGAGATCAAATATGATACTGTAGGATTAAAGCGCTTTTAAGTATCACAGGTGGATGAAGTGTATTGTGTGCAGAATAACCGTTCACAGTCTCGAGGAGGGATTCTCCACGCTCGTTCCTCTCAGATTACACGAGTTCATTTCTCTTTCTTTATTACTGTGAGATCAGCCTAATATCTGACTCCATATCTGAACCCTGAAGACGATACAGCACTTTCTACAGTAATACTGAAATATGTTCTGAGTCTAAAACATGAAGTGCCATCAGGAGTATGAGCTGAAGCTGAAGCTCTTTCAGTTTCATTACTATCCGTACAAAACGGGAAACTTGGGAATAATTATGTATTTAACAAAAGAAAACACTGTAAATCTCTCTTTAGTGTTCAAAGCTCATTATTTTATGAGTGATAAAGTGTGTGTGCTGTGAGTTCCCAGACAGCAACATAGGGTCGGCCCAGATCCGGCTGGAGTGCGGTCCTGTGTCCCTGAAGTGGGCCGGATCCGGTTGTTGCCGTCTGTGTTGATTTGACGCATGTATGACGTGTTTAGCCGAGTGTGAAATGATCTGCTGTGTGTGCTGTAGGGAAATATTCACAGATTAAAAGTAGCACTGGGAAACGATGAATCACAATTAATCGATTAATTATATGATATATTACCGTATTTTCAGCACTAAAAGGCGCACTTAAAAGTCTTTAATTTTTAAAAAAGCCGCCAGTGCGCCTTATAATCCGGTGCGTCTTAAATATGGATCAATTGGTTAATTGAATTGTGCTTTTAGTCTTCCCATTTTCTTGCCAAAGAAAACACACTTTTACTCAAATTCATCAAAATAGATTTATAGGGTTTTGGAACTAAACTCTTCATATGTAGCATAGGGTTCTTTACTCGACTCCAAAGGACATTTTATGCTAAAAAAGGTTCAATAGTGACATGAAAGAACACTTTTGGCACAAAGGCTCTTTAAAGGCTGTTATTAATTCATATATCACATTATTCTGCACCATTTTGCAGTTGTAATTAAATTATTGTTTATTAAACTGTTGTAGTAACTTAATATGACATTTTAATCATGCAGATTTTTATCACATTATCTTCATGTGATATTGATTACCCACATATCTTGAATTTTGTGATCATTCACACTCATTGCATTTTAGGGGTTCCAAATATGTAGCGCTTTAGAACCTTTTAAGGTTCTATATAGAACCTTTTCTTCTAAGAGTGCAGTATTTTATGCACCTTATAATCCGGTGCGCCTTATAGTGCGGAAAATACCGTATGTGTGTGTCCTGTGCATAATTATTTTGTGTATATAAATACACACATATATGCATATATTTAAGAAATATTTGCATGTATATACTGTATATATGTTTAAACATAACTTATATTATGTATAAATATCAATAATTGATTTATATATAACAAATTTGTCTTAAATATACACATGCACGTGTGTATTTCTAAAAATATTTACAAAATATTTATACACAGGACACACACATATATTACGTAATCACAAACCTTTTTTTGGATGCGATTAATCGTGATTAATCATTGCCCTGCACTAATTAAAAGTAAACGCTGATGACTTTATGTGTGTGTGTGATCGAGTGAACAGAAACAGCAGCGTGTGTGTTTAGAGTCTGAGACGTTCAATCACTCTTCAAATTCATTCACACTGTGTGTGTGTGTGTGAGTTAGTGAGTGTGTGTTTCTTGTGTTTGTGTTAATACTCATCTGTGCATACCGTCGGTCGGTGTGTGTGTGTTTTCACTCGTTACAATCTGTATTTTATATTGATCTGATAGCTGTGTGTGTGTGTTGTTCTTGCTGGAGTGTGTGACTCTGTGTGTGTTTCTCCTCGTCAGGACTGACCCAGAGCGACAGAACGACAGAAGCGGCGTCTGAGTTTATGGACTGGAGGTGAGTGTGTTATCAGTCTGTGTGTGTGTGTGTGTGTGTTAGAGAGTTTCAGCAGTGTTGCTGTGGTCATGTGACTGATGCTGACGGTGTGTGTGTGTGAAGACTCATGGATTTCCCTCTTCCTCTAAAAAAGACCCTCAGACGAAACACACACCCACACGCGCGCCCACACACACACACACTGTTCCTGTAAATGCTGTATTCAGGGCATGTGGAGCCATGCAGTAATTTCCCCGTATCACACTCATGATTTTCACTTTCATGCAGTCACAAGAGGAGAGAGAGGCGAGGGGGGCGTGCGAGGAGCGTTTGCTCTTTCAGTCTTTTAGGAAGTGCAATCATTAGCGTTTCCTTTTTCTGATGCAAAGTTTCACTCCTGTCGACAACTTGGCTTGACCACCACACACACACACACACACACACACTCTCACACACACACACACACACACACACACGGGTCACAGTTGTGTATCACACACACTGTTCATATCAACACATCATGGATATTTGCATATGTGTGTGTGTGTGTGTGTGTGTGTGTGTGTGTGTGTGTGGGTGGAGTTTTGATGTTTGTACATTTATAGTTCTTTAGTGTGAGATAGACCATACTCTCTCTCCTCTCTCTCCTCTCGCTCCTCTCGCTCGGCCTTTAGTTTCAGACTGGAGGAGAGACAGGAAATAGATGAGGATCAGTTGCTTTTGCAACATCATCTTCACACACACACACACACACACACACACACACACACACACACGCACACACACTTGTACATGAAACAGTGAAATCCTCCCTCACTGGGCTGAAACACTTTACTCTGAGAAGCCCTGGTGTGTTTACAACACACACCCACATCGTCCAAACATCACACACACACACACGAGTTCCCACAGAAAACATGATGGTCGATGTGAAACTGCTGACCAGACAAAGATGCTGACGATGACACCTTACACACAGACACACACACACATACACCACACACACACACACTCTCTCTCTGTCTCCCTCTCTCACACACACACACACACACACTCACACTTGAATGAAATATTCATATTAGGGCTGTCAAATGATTAATCGAATTCAAAATAAAAGTTTGTGTTTATGTAATATATGTGTGTGTAGTGTGTATAATTATTTTATATATATAAACACACACACACATGCTTGTATATATTTAAGAAAAATCTGAAAGTATATACTTTATATATATTTATACATAATTAATATTATGTATAAATATAAATATTTGATATATTAATAACACATTTTTCTTAAATATATACAAGCATGTGTGTGTGTTTATAGATCTAAAATAATTATACACACTACACACACATATATTACGTAAACACAAACTTTTATTTTGGATGCGATTAATCGTTTGACAGCCCTAATTCATATAGATGAAACCGTTATTTTGTGTTGTGAAAAGGATACTTCTGATCGTGTGTGTGTTCCAGTAACACACCTGAGGCATGCTGAAGTGTGTGTGTGTGTGTGTGTGTGTGTGTGTGTGTGCACGTTTGATCTGTTGTGATATTAGTCCTGAGAGTTTTGAGAATGAACGCCTTGCTCATGAAAATGTCCCAAAGCGAATAAAGAAATCTGTAATAACAAAATAATACACAATTTAAAAAAAAAATAGTTTATAGTATTAAAGATAAACATATTTCTTCTGGAAAAATAAATGAACATATTTAGATTTTTTTGTCCATTTGATGAAAGTCAGTCAGTGTGTGTGTGTGTGTGTGTGTGTGTGTGTGTGTGTGTGTGTGTGTGTGCGGTAACTAAAGCATCATACTGTCGCATCATAATCATATCGGTGTCATAATCATAATCCGACTGCGCTCAGATGAGACGGGATGAGGGACGTCTCCCGCTCCTGGGAACAGCTGGGGATTGTGGGAAAAATGAAACTAAGATAATTAATATCAGTGCCGTAATGGAGCTGGAAACACAAACCACACGTTTCAGAGGACAGACCTTAAACACAACCGGCGAACGTTTATATCACATCTTATTATATCACGATTAATGATTATATCACGATTCTCTCTCATGCGGATGAGCATCACAGCCGAACGAGTGTCCCTGATTTAAAAACAGAATCTGAAATAATGAAGAAGTGCATCAAGAGAAACATCACAGTCATTACTGTCTGTATAAGAACAAAGATGAACACACAGTAATACACACACGAGATCCACTGTACTTTATTATTACAGTAAGAGTTTTAACAGCAGCATTGAAGAAAGAAATTAACTGAACAAATATTAAAATAAAACACTACATTAATGATAAAAGTTAAAGTTCTTACAGCTTTGAGTGATTTTCTCTTGGTTTTATTAATAAGGTCCCCCAATAAATGTGATTTTATGTAATATTAATATATCGTTAAAGCAAACATGTGAGAGAAACTTGTGTGTGTGTACTGATGGGAAACATGCTCCTCTTCTCCTCAGAGGGTTGGTTCACAGACAGATCTGAGAGCTCTCGCTCCTCCACACGCTTCTCTTATTCAAACTTGCTCAGAAAAGTTATTAAAGACTTCGTTAAAATAGTCGGAGTGACGACAGCGACTCCACCGGAAGTTTATCAAGCGGCGAGAATACTTTCTGTGCGCAAAAAATAAAACTAAAATTAGAGATGCACTGAAATGAACATTCTTGGCCGAAGCCGAACAATAATGAAACGCTTGGCTGAGGGCTGGAGATGGTGTTTCACATTTTTGACAATAATTTCACCATTGCATTAACTAAGTAGTAAAAATGTTTTTTTTACTCTTTTGTCTTGGTTTTCAGAGAAAAAAAAATTAATTTAAAAATATTCATTTAACACTGAACTTTTTGTTTAAGATTACAGCAGATATGCAAAGAAAGCACAATATTATTTCTAGCAATTTACTAAATAAATTAGTAAAATAAATATAAATAAAAATGAAAATTAAATAAAATAAAAATGTAATTGGCCACCTTTGAAGCCCCCCTTCAGTTAGGCCTGTAACTAACTGCTGAAAGTTGTTGTAACGCAACAAAAAGGGCATTGAGATGTGCAAATAATGTGGATGAACCCACAACAAAAGAATAACTGTCCTAGACATGCACCTACTTCTGCTCAAAGGGAGCGTGCGTTCTCACCCTCTGGGATGCGGTGAATGTTGCGGGCAGTTCTTGATCTGCTGTGTGTAGGGTTAGGACTCGGACACTTTCAGCAGAACAGGGTCTGCAAACGGCCGTTTTTGCCTCTTTCTCGGACACTTTAAACTGCTTCCACAACGCCGACATTTTTGCTGCATTTATAAAGCGTGCGCCTCTCACTCACATTACTATTTGATCGTGTCATCAAAAACGTCATTGTTCAGAAAAATATATTCGGTCTTTTTACTTATTCGCCCGAACCCCGAAACTGCTTCTTTTGGATCTGGTCTTTGCCGTTCTGGATCTGGTCTGTGCTGGTCTGGATCTGGTTTGTGTTGGTCTGGATCTGTTCTGTGCCGGTCTGGATCTGGTTTGTGCCGGTTTGGTCTGGTCTGGACTCCTCCACTCGTGTGATGAAGCCGTTGGTCTCTCGGTGGTTTTGTAGGGAGATTCTCGGCGGAGTGACTCAATCCTCTGGTTGTTTCTCTGTGATTCGTGACAGATTTATACGTGTTGAAAGTGATTCTGCTTTGACCTTTTGACATTTAGAGTTTGTAGGAAATGGTTTCTGTTGTGTGTGTGTTTCCAAAACTTTGTGAGCGTGCCGGCTGAGTTTTGTGGCAGAGAAGATGAAACGGCAGAACTGTGTTCAGGTCCAGCAAACAGAGGACTGGAGAACGGATGAGGAGTTGGACAATAGCAGGTGTGTGTTGTGCTGAGTGGAGAGCTGTGTGTGTGTGATGATGCCATCGGATCCTGTCAGAACCGGCTTGATTCATAGATCCTGGATCATAGCACGATCTGGATCTGGATCTGGATCTGGTGTGAGTGTGAACACCCGTGAGCAGTGGACGCGTGTCTGTCCTGTGTTTCCTCTCTCTCTAACACACCTTCATCGGGAGAGTTAGAAGTTATCTAAGTTAAGGTCCATTTGCCCGTACAGAACTGGGAAAAAGGGCTTTTGTTTACTCCGACCCTTCTGCGTGGAATTTTTTGCAAAAAAAGAATTGAAAATATCTGAACTTATTTCCTTAAATGCTTTTAAGTCCAGATTGAGAGAATCTGGTTTGACCTGTTTATATTGTAAATGTTTTTAATTATGTGTGCTGTATAACCTTTTATAAATGTAATTGATCGTGTTTTTGCTGCCTCTTGGCCAGGACTCCCTTGAAAAAGAGGATTTTATCCTCAATGGGACTTTCCTGGTAAAATAAAGGTTAAATAAAATAAATAAAAATAAAATTAGGAGTGAATTATTCTATTTAATAAACATATATATTAGGGCTGTCAAACGATTAATCGCATCCAAAATAAAAGTTTGTGTTTACGTAATATATGTGGAGGCACTGTGTATAATTATTATATATATATAAATACACACACATGCATGTATATATTTAAGAAAAATGTGTTCTTAATATATCAAATATTTATATTTATACATAATATTAATTATGTATAAATATATAGAAAGTATATACTTTCAGATTTTTCTTAAATATATACATGCATGTGTGTGTATTTATATATATATATAATAATTATACACAGTGCCTCCACATATATTACGTAAACACAAACTTTTATTTTGGATGCGATTAATCGTTTGACAGCCCTAATATATATATATATATATATATATATATATATAT
Source organism: Cyprinella venusta (assembly GCA_038021265.1). Lineage (NCBI taxonomy): Eukaryota > Metazoa > Chordata > Actinopteri > Cypriniformes > Leuciscidae > Cyprinella > Cyprinella venusta. Next base: position 35,127,544 of record CM075874.1, read on the forward strand.
ATATATTAGGTTTAATCTCTTCTCGTTATGGAGATGTGTGTGTGTGTTCCTGCTGATGTCTTTCACTCATTCTGAGGCACTTCAGTTATTTTTAAATGTGCTTTATGAAGAAACATAACAGCTGTCTTTAATGCACTGTGAACTAACATGAACATTTGTATTAACAAACATTAAAGTTAACGTCTCATGCTGTCAGAGATATTGCTCAGCGCTAGATTATTCATAAAACCTTAAAACATCACGAATGCTGAGCGGACTGCGACACACGAACACACACCTGTTTGGGCTAAATTAAAATACTAATAAAACATATCAGAAGAAAAACATAGATTAGAAACAGAAAATAATAGATTTATTACAAAACATTCGTTAGTTATAATGCGTTTACTAATAAGGCCTTCGTTGTAGCGTTACCGAGATTTATGTCCAGCTAACAAAGTGTTTTCTTTGCGTTTGTGAAAACATTATTTATGAATGTTCTCTGAACTTTTTAAAACATCTTGTTAAAGAAAACTGTGTTCTTGATTATGTGAATGTTGCAGGATTGTATCATTCTCCAAACGTTATTGAAACGTTACTTTTGAACAGTCTGAAACAAGCAACATTTACAAAACAGACAAACATCTGACGTTCCATGGGCGCTGTATAAATATAATACTGTTGTGTTTAGAGAACATTAATAAAGAGCAGATCCTGTAAACGAGTGTTTCCAGAAGATCGTTCTGTGAGTCGCGTCGACTCCTCCGTCTCCTAACCCTCCAGAGTTCATCAGCGGCGTTTTAAAACACTAAAGCAGACGCTAAAGTCGTGTTTGTGCTGAATAGTCTCTCTCTCACACACACACACACACACACACACACACACACACACACTGCAAAGGCGGTTTCCTGTGTCTTTATCTCTCTCCCACTCTCACCCGTTCTGCTTCTGTTCACCCTCCTCCTCCTCTTCCTCTCGTTCTCTCGTTCTCTCTCCTCCTCTGTCAATCCACAACTCTGATTTCATGCTTTTCTTCTGTTTCTGCAGCAGCTTCCGGCCGTTCCCCCCCGCCGCGCTCCTTCAATCTGTCTCTGGATCTGCACACACACACACACTCTCCCACTCTTCATCTGCGTCTCTTGTGTGTTTTCGAAGAACACGTCTGTATTTAGACTGGGGAAACTGGCCTGTTTTCTTTTTTTAGATTGTGGGATTTTTCCTCAAATCTCAGACCCCAGATTGTTTCCTCTGTGTGTTCTTCATCTCTGCGGAGAACAGCTTCACGTCTTTGATTCTGTGCAAATGTCACCTCTACTTTATTCCACAGCGCTTTACGCAATAGAAACAGAATCAGGGATGCATACTTACTCAAATATATATTTCACTATAGCAGTGATGATGATGATCATGATGATGATGATGGTGATTTTTCAGTATAAATATTTCCCATCAGAATTCAGGAAAACTTTGATAAACTTAAATGTCACATTTCATTGATGATGTGGAATTTACATAATAATAATAATAATACGTGTTTAAGATAAGTATATTAAAAAAAAACTTTTTCTGCTGAACACAAAAAAGATATTTTGAGAAATATCCCTGTTTTGTCCATATAATGAAAGTCAATGGGGTCCAATGAGTTTTTCTGGATTTGCAATGTTGTTCTAAATTCCTTCTTTTGCTTTTTGTGCACATCGATGAAATTTAAATGATCAGTGTTCTGTGTGGATTATGTCACACTGTGTCCGTGACGATGATGGTGATGATGATGATGGTGACGAGATGTTTCTGAGGGATTTTTGCTGCATTGATTTTTGTTCATGTGTTTTTATTGTGCGCATCAACAAAGTTTGACCAATACATTCTAAAGGCTTTTCAGTGACTTTGACTATGCTAAGCTTGCTCTCGTCAGTGAAACTTTAAAAGAACATATTTTGAAAAATGTCTGTTTTTGTCCATATAATGAAAGTCAATGGGGTCCAATATTGTTTGATTCTGAATGTTCTTCTAAATTCCTTCTTTTGCATTTTGTGCACATCAGTGAAGCTTGAACAATCTGTGTTTGAGGTGGTTTATGTCACACTGTCTCCTTGACGATGATGATGATGATCTTGAGTCTCATTTTTGCTGCATTGAATTGATTCATTTGTTGTTGAGCCGTTCGTTGTAAAGCTTTTTGAGTCATGATCCTGATGATGATGTGATGAGTGTTGAATCTAATGCCGTCGGTCTCGCAGGAAACGGACACACAGGAAGTGTTTGAGGAGTGCAGTGTGTGTGTGTGTGTGTGTGTGTGTGTGTGTGTCTCATCCAGCCCTCAGTTCCACATTAATAATGAAGCGTCCTTCGTTCAAAAACTCCCCAATGCAGCGACTCAATGGCCTACTTTCAGTCACCGCTGTGTGTGTGTGTGTGAGAGAGGACATTTTCTTTCACATAAATCTTTCAAGGATCCGTTCAGAAAAGAAACATTTTTTTCTGAGTGTAACATTGTAGCATCCATTAAACCACTAAAAGTTGTTTCGATTATTCGTTTGTAACAGCGCTCACACACTCTCCGTCAGCGAAGTCATCCTCTCCTGTGTGTGTGTGTGTGTGTGTGTGTGTGTGTGAAACTGCAGCACACACTCTCTTTACACTCCTCACTTACACTGGAAACACACTCCTCTACGTTACACACTTCATTAACTAACATGATCATAAATCACTGCGGTTCAAACGCAGCGCTCATGAACACTTACACCAGAGATCATGTGGAAAATACTGTACGTACACACAGTTGAAATAGTTGATCACTTAGAAATAAAACTCAATGTTTTCAGAAATAAAGAAGTTATTCCCCTTCTCAATATCACACAGATTCTGCTGTAACACACCAACATTATTATTCAGATCAGGCAGTGACGTTCATCAGTCGAGCGCGTGCTGTGTGTGTGTTTACTGTGTGTTTCTGCATACGTGTGTGTGTCAAACTCCTGAACATGCAAAAGACATGAGAGAGCGAGAGTGTGTGTATTTATAGAAGAGTTAACATAGTTTTGAATGAAGTGTTTGCTTTTGCAAGATGTGTGATGTTTTGCTTGGTGTGTGTGTGTGTGTTGTGGTTTTGTGTGTAGAGTTTTGAGAAAATTAACCATAGTTTCAGAAATTGTGTGTAAGCAATTAAAACAAACTGTATTCTTGAAACAATCGATGGTGTTTGAATGTTTAACATAAACATCCTTATAAGCGCTGTGGAGTTCATACGCTTATTACAGAAACTGAAACCTCTAAATGTCACAGTGAGAAAACCTTCAACAGAACAAACTCACATTTAGGAAATGCATCAAATATTTTACAATAAACAACATGTGATTTAAATATTTGAACAATGTTAAAAAATGTATTCTAGTCAGGCTTTAATAAAACACAATTTATTACAAAATGAAGAGTTTAAATGTCATTTGAAATGAAGATTTTGATGCTGATATTCTGATAAAAAAAACAAAGTTTAAATGATTTCATTTTAAATAAACATAACACAATGATTCAAAAGAAGTTTATCATGTTAATTCTGTCAGAAATAATTCTGCTAAGTGATTATTTTTATATTTTAGAGTAAACCAGTTAACAAAATACATTTCTTATTCAAAAACACTAGTTATCAAATTATTGAATATGAAACAGATTTTAATTTTCTCTTACAAAAATCGTTTGGTTCTGTTATTTATGTTTGCATGTAAATCTGATCAAAACACACATTTAATTTGTTGTTGAAAGTAAAGTGTTCTTCATCTTCATGACATTTACATGCGTGCGTGTGTTCATGACATTTACATGTGCATTACTTCATTCAGCTGCAGATTTTATTCAAACCAATTAACAAATGAGGAATAAAACAATTAATCTTAAAGAAATCAACTGTGTGTGTGTGTCTGAATGTGTAAAATAATTTATCATAAAGAGACAAAAATAATGATTTGATCAATCTCTACAATACAAAACAATTCTTTAAGGGTTTGATTTAGTTACATTCAATTTTACTAATATGAATCCTTCATGTTGTCCATTAGTGTGTGTGTGTGTGTATGTATGATTAAGATGTATTTTAAAGTTTTGTTAACCCTTAAGGGCATTAGTTACAACTCAGACTCTTAGAAACTGTAATTTAATAAACAGCTAAAGACCTAAAAACACCGTAACCCTTGAAATGAAACTTGTTGCCGTTTGCGGTTGAAATGTTTTGTTGTGAGATTTTCCTCAGACGGTGTTGTGTGTGTGTGTGTGTGTGTGTGTGTGTGTGTGTTGCTGCTCGAATTGCAGATTTTCCCCTTCATAGCCTCCTGTTGTCATGTATGTTCTGATGGAAAACTGCTGCACACACACACACACACACACACACACACACACAGACTGAGGAAACCATATTGTCGTATTGAGAGAGGGGAAGAACGGCGTGAGCTGTCAGAGCAGCCGTGGGACGTGAGAATCCGCTCTGACACAAACAGAAAACAGATATTTTATTTCCACACGTCTGTCTGTCTTCACAGAATCCTCAGACCAAATTACACACACCGCTCGTGTGTGTGTGTGTGTGTGTGTGTTGTTGAATGCAGTATTGTTTTATTGTGCTGTTG
>CM075874.1:35137141-35229641 GCA_038021265.1 Cyprinella venusta
ACACACTCCACATTTATAACAATTAAACAACACTTCATTATTGTTATAACAATTGTTCTTGTATTCATAATGCACCTTTCACAGTTATTAACATTGCAGTTATGCACATTTATAACTCTATAGTTTTAAATTACCTCAGCATTAAAGTGCATTAAACTGTGAGCGAGTGCAACTTTGACGGGCTTCTTTCTTCTGATCGGCTTTTGTTAATTTCAGCGGCGTTTCATTGGTGGCATTGTGTCTCGAGTCTGTGTTTGACTTCCTGTTTGAGATCTTCTGATGAAGATCGCATGACCGAAACGTTTCCAGTGCGTTCTGAGCGATAGCAGTGTGTGTGTGTGTGTGATTCTGCCATTTGTTCGACGTCTCTGATCGCCGTAATCAAACTCTCAATAACAGTTTTCTGTTTGGTGGAGAGTGATAGAGACTCTTTCATGGATGTGTTTTCCTCTGCCGATGGGAAGAAACAGTATTTGTTGTAGTTTCCGTTCACCACCGTAGAGATATGAGTTTTGCTTCTGAGAAACCTGGAAACCATGTGTTTTTAAGGCCGAGTAAAAGATTAACTTGGAGATATCATCAGACTTCAGATGCACCAATGCTCAATTATCATTTGATAACAAATTCATTACTTTAATGAGCTCATAGTTTCAGCCCTAAATTATTACATTGTTTAAATTGGTACATTTTTAGCTGGCTGTGATTCTGTATATATTACTGTAAACTGTAATGTGCACTTTCTGTAAAGCTGCTTTCAAATGTGTGTGTTGTGAAAAACGCTGCACAAATAACTGAGAGTTGGATTGGATTGAATACTTCCCCTCTTGATTGATCACATTAAGAATTGCATATTGTTTTACAAGTTTTGTTTAAATATGCAAATGAGGCACATTAATTAAATATGTATAATTGAATATCGTCATATTAAAGGGAATTTTGGATTTCTGTATTTATAACTCAAAAAATTCAGAAAATATTCAACAGACAGAAAATAAATACACTTTCACATTTTTTTAGAAGTAAAATGTTTTATTAATCATGCAAATGAAATCTGAACAAATTCAGAATATAGATATGAGTAAAGCTGTAAAGTCTGGTGTGTGTAAAACTGCTGAAGAGTTTTGACTCAAACTCATTGCCTTTAAAGATCTACAGACGCAAATGCACACATACAAACAAACACATGCATGCATGCATACACACACATTCAAACACACACACACCATCCACACATTTAAACACACCCACACATGCATACACACGCACATGCACACATTAAAACACATTCATGCTCACACATGCATGCAGACAGAAATACACACAAACACACACATGCATGTAGTGCAAATAGGTAAAATGCAATAAACAAACACTTAAATGTGTGCTCTTTATGTTTTCTTTCCACTAGTCATAAAAAAGCACATTATTAAAAGCCAAAAACTCCAACGATTGTCCCGTGCATGAACAGCGCTCACGTGTGTCTCCTGTGTTCTCCTGCAGGTGGCGATGTCTCCAGGAGAGGACGGTCTAATCGGGATCCCCTTCCCGGAGCACAGCAATGAGCTGCTGTCCCGACTCAACGCGCAGCGGCGGAACGGGCTCCTCTGCGACCTCACGCTGACCTCCCGCGGCACACGGCACCCCACGCACCGCTCCGTCATGGCGGCCGTCAGCCTGTACTTCCGCCGTCTGTTCGGCGCGGAGGAGGGCGAGGAGGGGGGCGAGGGCGTGGGCGACGGGTGCAGCGTGTGCCAGCTGGACTGTGTGTCGCCCGACGCGCTCGCCGCGCTGCTGGAGTTCGCCTACACCGCTACGCTAACCATCCGCAGCTCGGGCATGCGGGACGTCCTGAAGGGGGCGCAGCTGCTGGGCATCCAGTGCGTGGCGGACGCGTGCCGGGACATTCTGGGCGAGGCGGGCGACGATCTGGCGGATCCCGTGAAGGAGGTGGAGCGCGTGCCGTCGCGTCGCAAGCAGGACCGGTGCTCCGTAGCCAGAGCCGTGTCTCCCGCTAGACCTGTTAGCTTCATAGCGCCCGCGTCAGAGGATACGCCCGAATACGGTTTGCTGCCCACGCAGGGACGAGAATCCCACGCCCACCAAAGGTTCCTGATGAACGGAGGCACGCACAGGCCCGAAGACACGCCCTCTGAGGAGGAGGAGCCTGGAGCGCCGGAGCGGGCCATGCCTCATCACAGCCAATCACAGCAGGGGGACGGGGGAGGGGGCGGAGCCACGGTCGTGAACGTTCGTAAGAGAAAGTCTCAGACGCCACAGCAGTGTCCCGTCTGCCAGAAGATCATCCACGGGGCCGGGAAGCTGCCGCGGCACATGAGGACACACACGGGCGAGAAGCCCTTCCAGTGCTCGGCCTGCGGCGTGCGCTTCACACGGTACCACACACACACACACACACACACACACACCTTTAGTGCTGACTAGCCATTTCTGAGTATCTTTGTGTTTGACTTCATAGTTAAAGGGTTAGTTGACCCAAAAATGTAAATTCTGTCAGTATTTCCTCACCCTCATGTTGTTCAACCCCGTAAGACCTTCGTTCATCTTCAGAACACAAATGAAGATATTTAAGATATTAAGATCGCTCCTGCATACTAGTCCATAGGCTTCTTGAGGGAATGACTCTTGAAAAGTCATTAAAGACATCGTTAAAATAGTCCGAGTGACTACAGGGGCTCAATCTTAACTTTATCAAACGGCCAGCAAGAGTCATTCCCTCAAGAAGCCTATGGACTAGTATGCAGGAGCGATCTTAATATCTTAAATATCTTCATTTGTGTTCTGAAGATGAACGAAGGTCTTACGGGGTTGAACAACATGAGGGTGAGGAAATACTGACAGAATTTACATTTTTGGGTCAACTAACCCTTTAATAACGTACTCGCCCCACATCCCCAAATGAAGGTTTTTGAGGAACACACTCCATGTAGTGACGTCAGTGGGGTCTAGACTGGACCTTCGACCCGTTGGACCCCATTGAAGTCACTCTATAGAGAAACCCTGGAGTGTGTTCCTCATTTCATTTCGACCGAACATCTTGGATTACGTGAGTACATTTGAATTCTGAACGACTCCTTTATTCTTGAATGTTTCCCGTCTTAGGAATGACAAGCTGAAGATCCACATGCGTAAGCACACGGGTGAGCGCCCGTACCCGTGCCCCAGCTGTCCTGCGCGGTTCCTGCACTCCTACGACCTGAAGAACCACCTCTCGCTTCACAGCGGCGACCGGCCCTTCGAGTGCCCGCTGTGCCACAAGGCGTTCGCCCGCGAGGACCATCTCCAGCGGCACCGGAAGGGCCACAGTTGCCTGGAGCTCCGCACCCGCCGGCCTCGGCGCGGCCCCGGCCCGGATCCGGGAGCGTCTCCTCCCACAGAACCCTTCGGCCTCCATCAGCAGCTGGCCGTCGCGGGGCTCCTCGAGGGCCACGGCGGGCCCGTCCCGGGGGTTCCACTGATGGCCGGCGCCCGGATGCCCTTCCCGGAGCTGCTGTGGCGAGCCGTCGCCGGGCCACTGGGGAAATCCCTGGAGAAACCCGAAGGCGGCTCGTCTCCGCACGGCAGCGGCTCCGTCACACACAGAACGTGGGAGGAGGAGGAGGAGGAGGAGCGGGAAGATGCCGGCGAAGAGGAAGAGTGACGTGTGTGTGCGCTCGTGTGTGTGTGTGTGTTCCGTCATATATCTGTGGTGTAGTCGCATCATCTTCTGTTTCTGGTGCTGGTCGAGCTCATGAAGAATCCCGCAGGGTCTTTGTTTTGTGCTTTGGTACGTAGTTTTTGTATGAATCCGAAATGGACTGCTTTTGGAGATTCGTCTCGTTAATGTTCACGCTATGCAAGATTTCGACACGATGGAGTGATTGAACAAACCTGATTTAAAAAAAACTAACTTGAGTTAAGAATGCAAATGAAGCAGCTGGAGGCGGAGAGGGGGCGTGGCCTTGCTCTAAACGGGACGTGTATATCGCCACCTACTGGCGCTCAGGACCTCATGACGGGGAATATACTCTAGCTGCTCTTAAATTTAGCCTTTTCCAAATAAAGAGTTTGGAATTTATTTTTTCCTTAAATGATAGAATTTCCTTTCATACCAAAGAATAACGGTTAGTAACTGAGAATAATAATATGTCAATGAATTTTTCAGATATTTGTAGCCTTTAAATGTGTTTTTTTTTTGTTCTGTCTGTCGTCTTTGAGAGAAAGACTTAAAAAGGACCAGGTCTCAGTTCTCGCACGTTTAAAGGGCTTTGAGAATCTTAATTCTTGACGCGTTTGTTTTATTTTTCGTTTACGGCGGTTTTTGCTTGTTTGTTTGGGAGGATGAGCTCGATTTCATCCTGAATTTATTTTAGAGGACGGATCTGGTTTTCCTGCGCGCTCGTTTTCTTTAAAGAAGGTGACGTGGCAGGGTGGAAAATTCTTTTGTATACTGTTCTATTTATTTATTTGTCGGTTTGATATTTATTGTGACTTCGGGTTATTCTGCATCTTCTCTTCCTTAGAAGAATCGAATCTTCCTTCTTTTTGCTTCCTTCAAGAGCGACTCCTTGAGTCTTTGAGTCTATGAGTTTAGTCGGAGCAACTCCTTGAGCATCCGAGTCTTTGAATTCAGTCGGACTGACTCCTTAAGTCTTTGAGTTCTGTCTGAGTGAGTCTTTGAGTTCAGTCTGGGTGACTCCTTGAGACTTTAAGTTCAGTCTTATCGACTCCTTTGAGTTCAAACTTATCGACTCCTTTGAGTTCAGTCTTAGCAAGTCCTTGGGTCTTTGACTTCAGTCTTAGCAAGTCTTTGAGTCTTTGAGTTCAGTCTTAGCGACTCCTTTAAGATCAGTCTGAGTGACTCCTTGAGTCTTTGAGTTCAGTCTTATCAACTCCTTTAAGATCAGTCTGAGTGACTCCTTGAGACTTTAAGTTCAGTCTTATCGACTCCTTTGAGTTCAAACTTATCGACTCCTTTGAGTTCAGTCTTAGCAAGTCATTGAGTCTTTGAGTTCAGTCTTAGCAAGTCATTGAGTCTTTGTGTTCAGTCTTAGCGACTCCTTTGAGTCTTTGAGTTCAGTCTGAGCGACTCCTTTGAGTCTTTGAGTTCAGTCTTAGCGACTCCTTTGAGTCTTTGAGTTCAGTCTGAGCGACTCCTTTGAGTTTTTGAGTTCCGTCTTAGCGACTCCTTTGAGTCTTTGAGTTCAATCTTAGCGACTCCTTTGAGATCAGTCTGAGCGACTCCTTTGAGTTTTTGAGTTCAGTCTGATCGACTCCTTTGAGTTCAGGCTTAGCGACTCCTTTGAGTCTTTGAGTTCAGTCTGAGCGACTCCTTTGAGTCTTTGAGTTCAGTCTGAGCGACTCCTTTGAGTCTTTGAGTTCAGTCTGAGCGACTCCTTGAGGATGGGTTCTGCCTTTCTCCTGGTTTTGGCCTCAGGGAGGCGGGTGAAGCCTGGTCAGATGTACCGTGTGCAAACGCACATATAAACGCTCAGGTGCTGTAGTAGAGAACTGAGATTCAAACGTCCTCTCTTTGCAGGTTTTGCACATTGAATGTCTGATTAAAAGAACAATCGCCTCCGATGACCAGCATAGAAACAGACAGAATCAAACATGGAGGAGCCTTGCCTTTCTTAAAGCAAATATATATCGGAGATATTTTTGAGATGATTTGCATTATATGAAATATAAGTCATTTATGACATCAACTATAGCTTTAGCCGCTTTCCTTTCGCTCTTCGACCTTGTACATCGAATTGATTTACAGTCTCTATAAGACGCACGCCGAGCCTCATGGGAAGCGTGTCGGGATGCATTCTGGGATTTTCGTCTGTATGTTACTGTACTGCTGACAGTAGGGAAACCACCCAAAGAGGTTTATTTGCACTAAAACAGAATCTTTGTGTTGTGAATTATCTTGTTCCACTTATAATGATTGTAAATCCTTAATTTCTTCAACCAAAAAAACTCTTTGCATCATATTATTAAGTATATTTGCTGATTTTTTTTATGTAAAAAGGTCAAGCTGCCTTAGTTTATTTTTTATTTTTTTTTTTTTTTTTTGCAACTATTCTCAGGAAATCTTGAGCCATGCACTAAAGTGGTTATGCAAATGGTGAATATTAATTTATTGTATATATTTGTGCTTGGAAATATGAACGCCCTGTTATTAAGTAAAGTCTCTCCAAAGACGTTATTGTTTATTGATTGATGTAACTGAATCTGAGTTGTTTGTATGTTGTGTGATGATTCGGGTGACGGGACGGGCTCCTGCTCAAAGCCTTCAATCAGGGATCTGTGTTCTGCTCAGAGTCAAATCTCATTCTTATGTTGTACAAATGAAGAGCAAATAAACAAAGATTTATGTTGAAATAGACTCTGCTGCCTCCTGCTGGTTTCGTCCTACACTAGTTCAGTGTTTTTATCTCGTGCGAAATGTGTTCCCGATGCGCGAGATCTTGAGGCGTGACGTCACTGTGTTCTAATTAATATTCATGAGTGTCTCCTCGAGTTCTGGCGCAGGAATATACATTTTAGTTCTTTAAACATGCTCTTTTAAAGCTAAATAAATTACATTTGTGCGTTTTTTCTGTTATTAAAAAATTATTTTTTATAAATATTTCTCCAAAGTTTAAAAATAAAAAAATATGTATTTTTAATGATTTTTTTCATGCCAAAGTTTGCCGTGTAATTTTGCTTTATGATGGTAATGTCATGAATTCTGAGGACGGCTGTATTTGTGCTGAAAATGTCTTTCACAAAAAAGAAAAATTGATCGAAATCTGGCCTTTGTTCGAATCTAAATGAAATCATTTACATGTGGGTTTGGTTTTACAAGTAAAATACCGTAGCATTACTCGATATATACAGCCTATTCTTCTGTCTGTAGTTTAGCATGTAGACGGGGTTTCCCCATTACTTTTGTTTTTGTTAAATATTAATCTAAAGTGGAAGTTTCTTGACAGTAAGGTGAATAGTCAAAAAGTTAAATGTAAACCGCAATAATAACCCTCACACACTCATATTAAGGATGAAATTATGTTTTGTAAAAGGATTATTGTCAAAATCAAAACTGTAACGCAATCATTTACAAACAAGCCTAATCCGTGATTTTAGTTCCACCTGCTGGTGACGAACATGATAACGAGACAATTGTTTCTTAAATATATTTTTCTTTCATCAGCAAATTAGTAAAAAAACAATATTATTTTGACTCTGTAATTTATATATTAAGAATAAAAATGTAAATAAAACTTAAAAAAAATTCTGAGGGGAGTTTGCCAGATGGGTTCTGCGCATGCGCACTGCTAGCGGAAGTGACGCAGACGACAGTGTTTCCGTTGATGTTGTGTGTCTGTCCGAGCGTCTGATCGTTTCTGATCGGTTCGATTTATCGTGTTCAGAAGCATAAACCCAACACAACAGATGTCATTCGGTGTCCCGCACAGCGCCGGGTAAGTGTGTGTAAGTGTGTGTGTGTCGGTTAAAGAGTTCGACGGTTCTGCTAATGGTGGGTGTTACGTAACAACAAACCAACAGAAGCCCAGACACATATGAAATATTATTAATCTCAGACATCAGATCTTCATATGATCCTGCTTCTGTTCCGTGTTTATCCGTTCCATGGTGATACCGTGATGTTTGGACCCAGAGAACAGTGTAAAGTGTGTGATAATACACACTCATTACTATAGTTCAGTGGTTGATCTGATAATACTGATATTTACACATTCAATAAATCTATGCGTGAAAGTACGCCGTTCATCTTCATCCAGTCAGTGAAGTCATCCAAGATCATTGGTCAGTGTGTGTGTGTGTGTGTGAGAGAGAGAGAGAGAGAGAGAGAGGTCTGTGTGTGTGTGAGAGAGAGAGAGAGATGGAGATATCTTTGTGTGTGTGTGTGTGAGAGAGAGAGGTCTGTGTGTGTGGAACAGGGCTCTCTCCACCTTACTGTGAATGAGGGATAACATAACCTAGAGTGCTACTTGTTTGTTATACTCAACAATTTTTAATTTATTATAATTATAACATGATATTTGATTGATACTGTGAAGCGGCTTTGACACAGTCTGTATTGTGAAAAGCACTATATAAATATATTTGACTTGACTACTTTTCGTTTAATCGCCATCATATGTGAAATAATAAAATATCTGGATATCATGTTCCAGTCTTACAAGCCTTTTATAAAGCTTTTTTATTCAACAACCATTCCTGAAAACTGGTATTGAAATATGTACATTTATCATTTTCTTTCATGAACTGTCGTGAGTCGTGTTTCACAGAGTGAGTGTGTGTGTGTGTGTGTCTGGAAATTGACAGTCAGCACTGGGTTTAAGTTGTAATGTAAATGTGTGTGTAACTGCACCTGAAAGTGTGTAAACCCTGATGTTTGAGATATTTGAATATTCTGCCCGTGCCTCTGGGCCGAGACTGGGCCGGGACTGGCTCTTAGTTGGGTTTAGTTGATCATTTGTTCTTCTATGGCATCATCCGTGTGTAGCAGACTCTGGAACGCTTGGCTCTTCACCACCGTTTATAATAGAGATAGATTAGCTTTAGTTTCGTACGCTTTTGTAGATGGTGATGATGATGATGATGATGATGATGGTGATGATGATGTGTTTGTGTTTATCAGGCGGCGCAGTAAGTGGGACCAGGCCGGCCCGGCTTCCTCGGGTTCGTCTGATGGAGGTTCTGCTCCCACCGGAGCTCTGGACGCCGCGGCCGCTGTCGCCGCTAAGATCAACGCTATGCTGGTGGCTAAAGGGAAACTCAAGCCGTCTCAGATCAACAGCGCCGCTCCGGCTGATAAAGTCAGTCCTGTTTATCTCACACACACACTCACACCAGGACCTTTACACACTTCTGTCAACTGATGTGCACTTACTACACAATCAAGCTGACATCACATCAGTTTAATATTTGAGATGTTTGATATATCGGCCGATATATGGAAATACTGTATTATTTCCTTCACACGCGCAGTGAACATGATGATTCTGAATTGCTTGGAATATGATTGGAATCACTTAGAAAAGGAAAAATGTAGTTCATGGATGCACAGATATGAATATTTTGGGTGATACCGATTACTGATAATTCTTTATATTCGAATGCCGATGTATTGGCCGATAATCTGAATCCAAAATGATGATTTTGAGAGCCTGATTACAAAAGCAGTTAAAATCCACGTCCCAAACACACAATTACAATGTTCTCATTATCGTTTGATATACAGTTCCGAGATCTTCAGCCGTCCAATCAGAATCAGTTCTATAATCAAATCTCACTCAGTGTTTTATTTACTCACCAAAACTTGTGTTTGGTTCTTGAGTGGGAGTTCTGTGTCCTGTGCACATCCACTACAACACCACTGTATATAATCTTTTAATTTAGCTGTTATTTTTATATTGTTAGCTGTCATTAAGTTCTAGAACCTTTTTCATGTGCTTTTGACATTTTGGTTTTTCATTTATTTATGTGTTATTTTACTTCAGCTTCATTTCGCTTAAAGTACATTATGTTTAAAGTCCCCCTGTGGTGTAAATCAGTGTTTAATGTGTGTATGTGATGTTTCTAATACGCTTGAACACAATCGCTGGTGTTTCTGACGTCACAAACCACCTGGTAACCAATCAGATCAACGTGTGTGAGTCAACCAGTGGATCTCTGAGTGAGGGAGTGGAGGTGGGGCTTATTTGCATATTAATAGAACCACGCATACTAAATGAGGCGAGGGTGTCGGATTACATTCAAGATATTTTACGAATGAAGAAGTTTCTTTAAGAAATTCTTTAATTTTGTTGATCAAAGATGAGTGTCAGTGATGAACTGATGGACTACAGCGGGACTTTAGATGCTTTAGAGAGTTAATAATAGAGTCTTTAAATGATGAAGCTGAAGGTCTGTTTACTCAAGTTTAATGTTACGGGAAACGCTATAAGATGAAGGGCGGGCAGTGTGAGACTCATGATCCGCTGCAGGTTTCAGGTGCTGCGGCCAGTAAACTGAAGGATGATCTGGTGGTGGCGGAAGTGGAGATCAACGACGTCCCGCTGACCTGCCGAAACCTGCTGACCCGCGGACAGACTCAAGACGAGGTGTGTGTGTGTGTGTGTGCGTGTGTGTGTGTGTGTGTGTGTGTGTGTGTGTGTTCCTCTGCTCACTGCTGGTGTTCTCCACAGATCAGCAGAGTGAGTGGCGCTGCTGTGTCCACCAGGGGGCGCTACATGTCCTCAGAGGAGAAGAGCAAAGCCCTGCCCAGGTGAGACGCTTCACACTCTCTGTACGAACCCTGCCATTACAATAAATATTCAGAAATTATTGTGAATACTAATGTGTGTGTGTGTGTGTGTGTGTGTGTTGATGTTTCCACAGTGACCGTCCGCTGTATCTGCATGTGCAGGGCCAGACCCGAGACCTAGTGGACAGTGAGTGACCACACTGATGGAGGAGCTTCCTCACGTGTGTGTGTGTGTTTAACATCATTCTGTGTGTGTGTGTGTGTGTGTGTGTAGAGGCCGTTAACAGGATTAAGGAGATCATCACTAACGGTGTAGTGAAGGCCGCCACCAACTCCACCTACAGCGGCGCGACGGTCACTGTGTACCAGCAGCCCGGATCCACCGCTTTACCCACAATCCCCTCTGCTGCACACAAACCACACTACACAGGCGGCGTGAGTACACAGCGTTCAGTACTTCTCTCCGGTCACACAGTGGTTATCAGGAGGGAGCTTTGGCTAATTATTATTTGATCTAATTGACACGAGTGTGAGGGCAGAGGTGTGTGAGAACAGGATATTCAGGATTGAGAGTAACCGTGTGTGTGTGTGTGTGTGTGCGCAGATGCACTATGTGCAGGATAAGGTGTTCGTGGGCCTGGACCAGGCGCTGCACGGCTTCAGTGTGAAGGAGTGTGTGGAGGGTCCGGGCTGCTCGTATCTTCAGCACATTCAGGCCGAGACCGGAGCCAAAGTGTTCCTGCGGGGGAAAGGGTCCGGGTGTCTGGAGCCGGCGTCAGGGCGGGAGGCGTTCGAGCCCATGTACATATACATCAGGTGTGTGTACAGATCACACACACACACACAGTCAGAGTTCAGGGCGTTGAAGCACACCCTTGATCATGAGTTTCTCTGTTCCTCCAGTCACCCCAAACCTGAAGGACTCGCCGCTGCTAAAACACTCTGTGAAAACCTCCTGCAGACCGTAAGAGCCGTCTCACTCTCTCTCTCTCTCTCTCACTCTCTCTCTCTCTCTCTCTCTCTCTCTCTCTCTCTCTCTCTCTCTCTCTCTCTCACCCGTCTCACTCTTTCACTCTCTCTCTCTCTCTCTCTCTCTCTCTTTGTCTGTCTAATATTATTTTTATACTATTATAAAAATAAAAGTGTATCATTTAATATCTATATTGTATATTATTTAAGTTTCAATGCAATGAATGTAAATTGTATTTAATAGTCTTTCTTAGTTAACTGTAATTAAACTGTGTGTAATGTGTGTGTTTGTATGGAAGCTTGTTTCCGCCATAGAATGAAAAATATAAAAGGGAATTGCGACTTTTGTATCTCACAATTCTGACTTTATTTCTCACAATTGCGAGATGGAAAGTTGCAATTGCGAGATATAAAGTAAGAATTGGGTGATATAAAGTCAGAATTGCATGAAATAAAGTCAGAATTGTGAGATATAAAGTAAGAATTGAGTGATATAAAGTCAGAATTGCATGAAATAAAGTCAGAATTGCGAGATATAAAGTCAGAATTGTGAGATTTAAACTAGTCTTTTTTCCCCTTTAGAATTGGCCTGATAAGTCACAATTGCGAGTTTATATCTCACAATTCTGAGAAAAGATGCCAGAATTTCGACATATAAACTCGCAATTATGTGTTAAAGTCAAAGTCAATTATGTGTAAAAATTGAGATAAAAAGTTGCACTTCTGTCTTTTTTTCTCAGAATTGCGACTTTATATCACCCAGTTCTGACTTTATGTCACACAATTCTTACTTTATATCTCGCAATTGTGAGAAATAAAATCAGAATTGCGAGATATAAACTTGCAATTGTGAGAAAGAAAGTCAGAACTGGGAGATAAAAAGTCGCAATTACTTATTTTATTTGTATATTCAGTGGCGGAAACAAGCTTCCATATGTTTGTGATCTGGCAGGTTCATGCTGAGTATTCTAGATTCCTGAATCAGATGAGCAGTGTGATGCCCACACAAGGTAAACACACACACACACACACACTCACAGGATAAACACACACTCATCAGACTGATCTCATGAAATGGTGTATGTTTGAAACGCCAGTTCGTATTTCTATTTTTGCTGTGCTGTCAACATAATTACTGCTTATTATTAGAAGCATAATCACTTTCAGTGTGTATACATATATGAGTGTGTGTGTGTGTGTCAGCAGGTTTTCTCCAGCCTCCTGCTCTGAACGGGATTCCTCCTCAGTCTCAGTATTATCCTCATCCTCCCGCCGGATTCCAGCCGTATCCCGTTCCCGTTCCTCCGCAACCCGTCGCTCCTCCGTATCCGGTGTCTCCCGCGGCCCCGGGACCCACCCCCGCCCCCGTCCCCGTCCCCCCCGCGCAGTATCCCCTCGCGCCTGCTAGCGTCCCGACACAGGTAACCTGCGCCCACCTGTCAATCTACAATACTCAACATGAACCTGCCAGACAATCACACACACACACACACACACACACACACAGTGTTATTATTAGAGTTAACTACCACTATTAAAGGGGTGAACTAACACTACTAACACTATATGTGTGTGTGTGTCACATGTCTCTCTCTCTCTCTCTCTCTCCAGACTCTTCCTCCTGCTCAGTTCCCGCCCCCTGCCATGGCTCCACCCTCACTCTCAGCTCCGCCCAGACCCGTGGCTCCGCCCAGACCTGTGGCCCCGCCCCTCCCGCCACAGAAGCGCCGCTTCACCGAGGAGGTGCCGGACGAGTCGGAGCAAGGCCTTCTGGGATACCAGGTGAGCTGTCGGCCCGCGCCGGACCCTGCTCTCGTCACCGTTCGGCTTTACCCCGTTTCTGCAGGTGTGTGTGACGCCGGCTTCCTGTCGCCACGGTGACGGACGGTTTGTGGGCGGAGCCTGCGTGTCTGCAGGATCTGCATGTGTAGTGAAGGACAGCTGATTAGAGCAAACTCTAGTGAGCCGCAGATCTACACCAGTCCAACCATCCAATCGCTTAGTTTAGTCATAGTTTCATTCAAATCTAAAAAAATAGTGTTTGTGTTTGTAATTTAGTTTGTCATTTTCATTATTATTGTTTTAAACACATGGCCCTTTTTATATACCTGTGGTGATTAGCATACAGCGGCTCACTAGGGTCTGTGGAGAATGATGCGAACTGCTCACTGTCTGACTGTAAATGTGTGTGTGTGTGTGTGTCAGTCACTGATATGTGTGTGTGTGTGTGTGTCAGTCACTGATGAGTGTGTGTGTGTGTGTGTGTGTGTGTGTGTGTGTGTGTGTGTGTGTGTGTATAGGAGGGTGTGTGTTAATGCTGTTGTGTTTTTCTGCTCATAGCATGGACCCATTCATATGACTAATTTAGGTGCAGGCATGTCTGTGGGCAGCCCAGAGCCGTCAGGACCCCCGTCTGCTGCTTCCTCAGGGCCTGTGAGAGAGAGAGACAGGTCAGACACACACACACACACACACACACTAATGTAAATGTGAATGATGTGATAAATTCACTTGTATTTAATGATATTATAAACATTTTCATAATCTCCTGTATTGAAAGTAAATGTGATCGTGTTGATTGTGGTGTGTGTGTGTGTGTGTGTTGCGCAGCAGCAGAACGATCATGCCGTGTGTGTCAGCGCCGCTCAACGGACTGAGATCTCAAAAAGCAGACGAGAAGACGGCGCCGCCGAGCCTTCTGGGTAAGATACACCTCACACACACACACACACACACTCCTGCTGATATCTGTCATCACACACACACACACAGATGAGCTGCAGCAGCGGGACTGTATCATTAGCACAGGTGAAGCTGAAGTGTGGCGTTTCACAGGAAACGACGCGCTTCAGCTCGAGGGCCGTGATTGGTCAGTTGAGTTGAGGCTCCTCCCCTGCCGTGCCGTGTGACTCCGCACTAACAGGCGTCTCTCTTGTGTTCTGTGTTCTCTCTCTTTCTCTGTGTTTTTTCTCTCTCTCTTTCATGTCCCTGCGGGGGGATGCTGGATGGGCGGGGCCTCGTTCCCTTCCTCCTCCTGATTGGACGCTTCCAATGACATGCGGTTATTTAACTTCCTGTTTCCTTGATTGCTGGTATGGTGTTGTTTGTGTGCTTGTCTCTGGTTTCTGGTGTCATCAGAGCCGCAGGTGAAGCGGGCCCGGGCCGGGCTGGTGGCGTACGCCGGAGACTCCTCGGATGAAGAGGACGAGCACGGAGCCTCCAAAGGATATACGTACCTCTCGCCTTCTCCTCACCGGCCCAAAACACACACTCACACACACACGCCGCAGCCCTTCTGGATGGCACCGTAGACACACACACACACACACACGCACACACACAGGTAGCGTCGTCATTCATGGCCTCATCCGCTCCGAAAGACTCTGGGTCACATGACTAAGGCGGAGCCGCAGAAGTCAGCATGTGACTGATCACGTGACTGATGGCAGGTCATGTGACCCTGCAGGACTCATGTTTTAAAGCCGGCTCTGTTTTAGTTTCTTCTTCACTTTGATTTGTAATGTAACTGTGATTCTCTTGACAAATAAACTCATTTACTCACAGAATGGCCGTGTCCTGTTTATTCTTCTATAGACCATTTCACAAGATGTAAACAACACTGGTCCAGAAGCACTTCCTGTTTCAGTTTTTTAACACTACATAAAAGCTGGGATAAAATACAACCAACAGAACATTTAAAACTGAATCAAAAAGTTAAACAAACATCTTTAAGAAGTTTTCTTTACATGCGAAATAAAGAAAACAGTTACAAACTGAAACAGGAAGTGCTTCTGGACCAGTGTTGTTTACATCTTTTGAAATGGTCTATAGCTGTAAAGTTGATTTTAGAGATAATTCTATGAGATTGAGTCTGTAACGACAGAAACATTGGCAGCCAATCAGAATCCACCCTTTAAAAATTAACACAATTCCGTCCTAAATAGTATTCGAAAATAGAATTAGTGCGTCCCAAACCGTAGTATGTTGAAATGAGTGTTTCAAAGATACCCGGATGGTCTACTTTTTCCGGTCAGAATCCGAAGTGTAGATCGATGCACACTCTAACGGCTGACATTGCCCACAACCCTTTGCGCGTTGAACGAGGATTCGGTTAGAACTACAAACACGAGTAAAAAGTGTTAAAAAACTACAGACACGGAGGACGCGCGAGTCCCGCGGTTATGTTGAGAGGTTTAGATAAAGAGGTTTGAGTGATTAATTAACACTATCTGACCTGACGAAAATTAATTTATTCAGTGTTCTCCACATTATATTGCATCTGCAGCAGCATTGTGAACTTTTGTAAGGATATGTTTAGCCGTTACTTTTTAAATGCATCATTATATTTAAATTGCCAAACACAAAGAAAGTATACACATGAAAGACCCATGACTGGCAGATTAACGTGCTCCGATACGGTAGGAAATCAAATTAGATTGAATGGAGGATTTTAACTGTGACGAGATGATTGACAGGGCAGTTTATGGTGACAGGATCCACGCGACAGAGCTGTCCGTTAAAGATGATGACGTATGGTAATGGTATGTCCCAAAGCTTGCCTACTTTTTTTTGCTACATACTCAAAAGTACTTTTTCTTCACCAAAAGAGTACATACTTTTAGGGCGTAGTATAAGTAAGCGAATTGGGACGCAGGGTATATTTTTGTTTCAATGAAAGGTATTTACTACATTTAAGGGGGTTATTTAACACACACAAATACTATCTTGATTTTTTTATTTGAAATACATATTTTCGAAAACACATTTCACGCTAAACCTGCAAAAAAAATCAAAACACAAGACAATATCCTCCGCCCAAAAAAAAAAATAAAATAAATACAACTTTTTCGCAAATCTCCGTCTGTAACGGAAATGCGTTCGACGCGGAGGGGACGGAGGCGGGTTCGAGCACCAGAGGGTTAAACTTGGGAGAGATCCCTCAAAGGACTTTTTTGCAGGATGAGATGTCTGTCGTTATTGATAGTTTTTTTTACTATTACTGTTGAACTTGGTGACATTGAGTGTGCTCTTATTATGAATATTGACTAAGGGGGTGTGAGTCTAAGGGGTGTGGTTCATTCATTATGTGTTTCAGGTGTTGCATTTTAATAAAATGACTGCATGCTCCTGTGTGTGTATGCACAACAGTCAAACGAAACCTGATGGCTATGTGAGTTTATTCCTCCGTCATGTTTTAGCCGCTTTTCCACCCTTTATGTTATAACTTATACTTATTATTAGTTCACATTATGCTCTTTGTTATAGTTATCATTATTAGTGTTATCACAGTTATACTATGATATCAAGTGCATCTTTATTTCATCAAGCAGAAGTTATCAACACACATTTATATTCAACTCACACAATATTTGTGAATTAAATCCTTTTATTCAAAGTTAGCAGTTCAAACTGGATATTTCCGGCAGTATTTACATTCCCTAAAGCTGTTCTCCCACAGGTGAAGTCTGCGGGAGTGTGTGTTCTGGGGTCAGCTCTTCATGTCGAGGATGAAGTCTGCGGGGAGTGTGTGTTCTGGCGTGCGCCGGAGCTGTTCGTCATGCGAGCGCAGCGTCCACAGCTTCTCCAGCTCATACGTGTCTCTGGTGTCCGACAGCATGAGGTGAAGCACCATGGATCCTGGGGACAGAACACGGTCAGTCACACACACACACACACACACGCTCAGTCGCTCACACACACTACGAACCGAAGTCGATGCACTTCCAGTCGTCGCAGTCTCTGCCCTCCAGCCGCACGTGCCGCTCCTCGTTCTTCCGCAGGAACTTAAACTGCGAACACAAAGAGTGTTTCATCCGGATCAGACCCGGACACACATCCACTGAACCGAGAGTCTCCGTGTCATCCGGGTCTATGGAAGTGTTTCTGCCTGGGAATAAACCATAAAAAGGGAACTGCAACTAATTCCCAGTTTATGAATTGGAATTTACACTTTTTTCCACGACTCCCGGTTTATAACTCACAATTCTGAGTTCATCGCTCACTATCAACTTTGTTTATTCTCAGGTGAAAACAAGCTTCCACAGATCTCGGTTCAGTGTGTGTTTACCGTTTTGAGCACGCTCTCCGCCATGGCGCTGAGGTGTCGCGGGGAAGATCCGCTCACGATGATCATGTGATCGGTGTACCTGAGCTCAGGTGAGACCCGGATGACACAGATGTCGGAAGCGTTCTCCTGCCTCAGGGCCGACACCAGCAGACCCAGGTCAAACCCTGAACACACACACAACACTGTGGAAGTCAATGGGGTCCAACAACTGTGTGGCGACACACAGGTATATCGATCAATATCTCTGTTTTCGACAAGAGAAAGAAACTCGTACAGGGAGAGAAAATGATGACAGAACTTTTGGGGTGAACATGATTTATTATTACTACAGTTACAGTACATATAATGTGTAACAATGTTTTGTTACATTTTATATTTCACCGAGAAATTGCATGAAAATGAAACCTATTTTAAGACCCTCCTGATTTCAAAACTGACATTAGAGTTGCAATAATGAGAAGAGAGAGATAAACGAGCTTGACTATCAAAATGTGTTTTTTATTAATGTATTCAGCGGTTGGTGTTAGTATGAGCCAGACAGGAGTTGTGTGTGTCAAAGAGCGCCTCACCTCGTGCTGTGTCGGTCTGGAGCTCCGCGTGTGTTGTGCTGTTTGTGTTTTCTGCTGTTGTTGTGAGGTGTTGTGTGTGTGTCTGTGTGTTCTGCTGTACAGACGAGCTGAAGCCTGCGACTCTGAAGAGCCCGCGAGGAGCTGGACACCGCAGACAGCGCGCTAACATCATTCTGTGTGTGTGTGTGTGTTTATCATTTATGAGGACGTTAGTTAGTCTCGGGACTCGGTGTCCTTCCTTCCTTCTGCGGCTGCGCATGTGACGTCACCGGATGTTGTTTTATGCTTATTTACGCTAAGTCTGTTTTATGCGTAGATATCATATTATAGAGACTATATGATGTCTATGCTTTTATGTTCGAGAACGTTTGTGTTTAGCTGTTGCGTTGGTGTTGAAATTAAGCGAAATTAAACATGTTTTTTAGAGCATTTTTTTTTTACTTTTGTACTGCAGAAAGAGAGACAGCTTTGCCCGGTTTGAGAACTTTCTCAAAATATGAATCTGTTCCTCATGACAATTCAAGACATGAAAACCATCATCAGGTGTAAATCACTCAGGATGAACATGAGGTTTATGGGGCGCCGTTTGTAAAGCGGCTCACTCTGAAAATAACAGCAACATTTTGTCACATTTAGCTCCAAACTATGTTTAAAAAACTGGTAAGAATTTTTAACAGTCACTTTTTAGCACATTTACATCTATATTTGTCAACTTAGAGATATTTTAAATAGTTAAATCTAAATATTAAATGTTACACTTAAATGTTAAATCTAAATGTTAAATCTTAATCTAAATATTAAATCCAAATCTAAATGTTAAATATAAATGTTAAATCTAAATATAAATGTTAAATATAAATGTTAAGTATAAATATAAATGTTAAATATATATGTTGAATCTAAATGTTAAATATAAATCTAAATGTTGAATCTAAATATTTAGCTAATATGCAACCGGAAGTGCCAAAATAAAAGCTCGATGAGGTCAGTATAAAAACCATCTCATCCGGGGAAATGCACTCTTGGACATGGATTATCGCGATAATAACTACCTAAAATAATTAACCTCGTTTGGAGAAACTATATTTGGAGAGTAGGCTACTTTGAGGTTAGTGTCACTTTTATGAAAGGTGCGGCACTTATGACCTGTAGTGATAATCGCCAGCCACGAGGGGGCGCACTTTGACTGATCTGTCACGTTCGCTTGTAAAAAGGCCAGCAGAGCTGCTTTCTGCTCGGCTAAAATGTCAAACGAATTATTATTTTAGGTAGTTATTATCGCGATAATCCATGTCAAAGAGTCCACTTCCACAGATGAGATGGTTTTTATTCGTTATTTGACACTATAAACACCGACCTACTCGAGCCTTTATTTTGGCACTTCCGATTACCAGCATTTTTAATTTGCATATTAGTTAAATATTTAGTTTAACCCGAAACATTTAGATTTAACATTTATATTTAGCATTTACATTTAACATTTAGATTTAGCATTTATATTTAGATTTAACATTTATATTTAACATTTATATTTAGCATTTACATTTAACATTTAGATTTAGCATTTATATTTAGATTTAACATTTATATTTAACATTTATATTTAGATTTAACATTTAAGTGTAACATTTAATATTTAGATTTAACTATTTTAAATATCTCTAAGTTGACAAATGTAGATGTAAATGTGCTAAAAAGTGACGGTCAAAAATTCATACCAGTTTTTTAAACATAGTTTGGAGCTAAATGTGACAAAATGTTGCTGTTATTTTCAGAGTGAGCCGCTTTACAAACGGCGCCCCATAGAGGTTTGCTTATAAACCATTCTAACATCTCAAACAGAGAAATGTTATATTTATATTCGGCAGCGCGGATGAATTATTAATCCACAGCATATTTAGTTTTATTGTTGTTTTTAATTCGTGGCCATCTGGTGGTCAAAGGGTTGAACAGCACTTACAAAACTGCTGTATCTTAAAGAAATCATCACTTTCATATTAAACACTTTAAATGATCATTTCAAGTCATTCACACTAAAGAAAATGTATTAAACAAAAATGAGATCTGCAACCTGTTTAATTTAAATAGTCAGCTTTATTTCTACAGCACAGCTCGTTTCTCAGTAATAAACAGGACAATAACAGTTGCTTAAAATGTTGTTTATGATTCACATGTGCGGAGTAAAGAGATGTGGAAGTGTGTGAGAGACTGGACTCATGCAGATGTGCTGTGACGAGCTCTCGGCCGCCGATGACCTGGAGAGAGAGAGACAGAGACAGCTTTACTACAGTAAACTCAGCAACAGCGTCCAGATCTACAGCGCTCTAACCCCGACAGAAACAGTGTCGGATGCGAGCCTGTTGCTCTCTGGGAACACACCGGAGACCTTTTGATTCCAGTTCGAGAGGAGTGTGAGGAGTGTGTGGAGTGAGAGGAGTGTGTGGAGTGCATCTGAGGAGCACAGATGTGGCCAGCAGTGCAGGAGGAGAACAGATGCAGCACATCAGCGGATCTGAGCGTCTCGAGCTGGCTCGTTCATCTAGCGAATAGCTAGCCCTGATCTGACCACTGACAGGCCCGACAGGCGAGAAGATTCGCACACACACACACACACACACACACACACACACACACACACACACACACTCACAGAAGTCAATCTCACCTTGATCTGCAGGAGCCTTCCTGTGTGAGAGAGAAAAACAAGTTAAAAATTTAGAAATCGCTGGTGTTTCTGACGTCACAAACGACCTTCAGATCAACGTGTGATCGTCAACCAGTGGATCTCTGAGTGAGAGAGTGAGTGAAGGCAGGGCTCATTTGCATATTCATAGACCGTGCATATTAAATGAGGCAAGGGTGTCGAAAACATTCAAGATATTTTAAATTGTTAAAGCATTTTTTTCAATGAAAATGTTTAAATGTCATTTTTGTGATCAAAGATTAGAGTTGGAATGCAATTACAGGAGGATTTTAAAACTAACACAAAGTACAAAAACCATTAATAAAATAAAATTACCATGGATGTATTCTAAGACCACTTAAAACTAAACACCAAAATCATTCGAGTAAACAATTATTATATTACATCTATAATATTACATTCATAAAACTCGTCCACGTGCGTTCCTGTGCGACACGCGCTCCTGCTTCTCGCGATAGAGAACCAAACCACGCGATTACCATTACAGCACAATAAACCTCATTTAGATCACAGAAACATTACAAAAAAAAAACGTTTAGAGGAAAAATACATACTTTATGACATTAGAACCGAGGAAAACCGAGGAATGGCGGAGCCACACACACACACACTCTCTTCTTCTTCCTGAAGCTTTCTTGTATTGTCGAATAGCGTTTTACCGCCATCGACTGGTACGGAGTGTGAATTAAAAATGACATACTCCCTTCCTTTTTCCGTTGTTTTTAATCCTCTCCCACAAATTAGTTATTTTAAAATAATGATTAATATCAATCATTATTTTATATATATTGTTCATTATATATATATATATATATATATATATATATATATATATATATATATATATATATATATATATATATATTGTTGTGTTCCATGCGTGTTTTGTGTTTGATTTCATTGTTCTGTGCAAGTCCTCCTCAACCGGCTCCGAGCGGGATTCGAACCGATGTTCGCACGCAGCCACGCACAGTTGGCCTACGACAGTTTTAGCCAGTGTGTTGATGTGCGTTCAGTGCAAAATTAAAATACTGTTTTTTTCCTGTTTCCCCCATATATATATATATATATATATATATATATATATATATATATATATATATATATATATATATATATATATATATATATATTTATTTATTTATTTATTTATTTATTCTTTTTTTTTGCTTGGATGTTGCATTATAATTCTTCTTTCAGCATCAGAGGTGTAGATTGTGATAATGATCTGTACATAAATACAATACAATTTGTGTATTATGTTACTTTAAATGTGCTGGGCTCTTTAAGAACGCCTGTCTCTCCGCATGTAACACACACGACACACACATGTGGGCAGTTGAATACACGGGATTGTGTTGTCATGTAGAGCTGTTAATAAAGAGCATTGTATTCACAGATGACAGTTGCTTTGTAATCCATCGGACCTGCAACAAGAGGTGACTGTTTAGATCCAGTGTCTGACCTGTTTCGGTCAGTCTGCTGTAAGGGCCGAAACTCTGGAACGATTCTGGAAAACCAGAGACCGATGGCAATGCTTTTACTGTAGTAGAGGATTGAAATGGCTAAAAACTAAACAACAGTGCTCACATGTATAGCCTACGACTAATACTTTCTGATTCTGAGACTTGATGTTCTTTTACTTCCTGATTCTGATTAAAAAAAAAAATCTTGTTATTGTCCTTTCTTTTAAAAGCCCCCGTGGACAGGTGTTGAAAATTAGCATATGCTATAATGACTAGAAAACAAATACAAATGGTCTGTCCATGTCAAATAAAGAGACATTCATTCATTCACTGTCACACACACACACACACACACAATGCTGCCTGTGATGTCATTGACTGGCAGCTGTTGGATACTTTTATTAAAGTTTATAGAAAGTATTTGTCGAAGGCATTCATGGCCCCATACATCGGTTATATTTGGGATGATGGACAAAATCAGTTGTGTAAAGTTCTGATAAAGTTTTAAAGTTCATCTGAATGGATGAAGAACTAACTCATAATGTATTTGTTGTTGAGCAGATCCACAGTTCAGTCAGTTTAAGATCCAGTGAGCGCAGCGCATCTGCATGTGTGCTGGACTGAATGTGATGATCATGAATGAACAGTGACAGTGACAGTCAGGCTGATGTTTGGGTCCGAACTGCGCATGCGCGTCGTCATCTCCGTCGCTCCAGTGAGTTTGAGCTGCAGCGCGTTTCATTCCAGACGCGCGTGTTGGACATGAGCGCACATCCTTACATCTGAAGAACGCGATTTAAACTGGTCTCAGAAGCTATCTTCGGGTTTTCTTCACACAGACAGTCTTCGGGTGATTGTGTGATTATGGGCTGTTCGTCTTCCAGCACCCAGACGCTCGCGCAGGAGGACCGCCCGGGCGTCAAAGCGGAGGACGCGCGCGGGGAAACTCTGCGTAAGTTCAACATTCCTCATAAACATGCCATCGGTCCAGATGCAGTACAGCTCTGAGAACGCCTGGCGTGCTGTTATCAACTTAAATGTACTTAAACGTTTAGTCTGAGATTTACATCTTTAGTCATATCTACTGGGAATATTTAATTATTCAAATCAATGTGCAGCATCTTATTTTTGTCTATGCATTGCTGACATACTTTCACTCAGTCACACTCACTGTCTCACACACACACACACACACACACACACACACACACACACACACACACACACACAGAGAGAGATGACATGATCAGCACAGACAGCTCAGACCCGGTCAGGACTCGTTCGGCCCCGGGCGTCGCTCTGTTCCTCTGGTCCGACCAGTCGCTGTGTTTCCAGATCATGTTCACCTCGGCGCTTCCATTGAGAGACAGACACACACACTCACACACACACATGCACACAGGGACTCGGTCCGTGAGAAGATGTTAATCAGCTGGAGCAGAAACTCATGATGTTTCAGTGTGTGTTTATCTGTGTTTGTTCTCTCATAGGGTTTGTGTCAAATGTAAAATACACACACACACACACACACACACACTCGCACTCACACTTTCTGATGGCCTGTGTTTGTGAGTTATTCTCATGATTAATTCTGGATCATAGCTTGTCTTGTGGTCATGATTATTATGTTTGTAAACAGTTTTGATTAACACAGTCTCATCCCAAGAAGTCATATAACTGACCCTTTACCTTTAACGTTGGTTAGGTGACGGGTTAGGTCTGGGGTAGGGTTAGGGTCCGATAACGTCATCTAACCGACGTTTAAGGGTACCCTAAAAAGGCGGATGTTGACGTATGGTCAAAAGACGTCAGTTATATGACGTCTTGGGATGAGACTGCGCTGTTTTGATGGAGAAGGTTTGAGTTTAGAGTTCAGCGAGTCAAAACATGAGAATAAAAGAACATAAACTCTTAATGAGGGAGTCGTCACCTGTGAGTTCAGTCCAAACAAACACTGTTACTGCCTGTTTCCACACATGGACACACACACATCATCTGAAGTTGTGTGTTGCTGCTGTCTCTCCTCAGCGCCGCTGACCTTCAGGAAATTACTTTTTCTTGAGGAAATGAGTTCAGAACGGCGAAGAACCTGCAGGCTTGTGTGATGCTCTCTCTCTCTGTGTGTGTGTGTGTGTGTGTCTTGCGTGGGCTCTTCCATTCGGATGCAGTGTGGA
This sequence comes from Cyprinella venusta, assembly GCA_038021265.1. Lineage (NCBI taxonomy): Eukaryota > Metazoa > Chordata > Actinopteri > Cypriniformes > Leuciscidae > Cyprinella > Cyprinella venusta. The sequence goes on from CM075874.1 coordinate 35,161,334, forward strand.
CCCATCGTTTAGATCACAGTGTGGAAACCGGGGATTGAATCACGAATCTTCCGGTTTGTAGACAACCTACATGAGCCACTTACCCAGCAGAGCATATGCTCTAAAAATGCTGGGTTGTTTTAACCCAATTTTGGGTCAAATATGGACAAGCCCGAAATGTTGGGTTAAAATGTAATGTAAAAATTTAACCCAATGGCTGGGTTAGTCCATATTTGACCCAAAGTTGGGTTAAAACAACCCAGCATTTTTTAGAGTGTATACACAGCCGCTCACCTCGCTCCGGCATCAGCCGTTCTGGAGTCCCTCCACCTGCATACACTCTCAAAAATGCTGGGTTGTTTTAACCCAACTTTAGGTCAAATATGGACAAAGTCAAACATTGGGTTAAAAATGTTATTTAAAATTGTAACCCAATAGCTGGGTTTGTCCATATTTGACCTAAGATTGGGTTAAAACAACCCAGCTTTTTTTAGAGTGTAATTTCGGTATCTTGCTTCCACACTCCTCAGCGGGGGTTTATCTCAGCGTGAGTTGAAGCTGCTTCCTCGAGCCCCTCCGATGCGCACAGCACGATTATATGGGCAAAGGAACTCGTGAAATGATCTTTAATTGTGTTCTAACGTCTGTGATGTATAACCTGTATATGATGTGGTTATCAAACCCGCCCGATGAAGCAAGAGAAACACTGGCTGAACACTCAGTATGCGGTTGAGATGAGAGACTCTGGCTGTTTCTGTTGGGTTTCCATGAGAGCGTCTTCCACAGGCTTCATTAGAGTTTGGAGAAAGATAAATATTAACTATTAAAGCGAGGCAGGAATCTGTGTTTCTAATTATTTACTCCTTGTTACAGTTTCAGCTAAATCCATACATTGTTTTAGAGTTACATTTGGAGTGTGGTTAACTTCCATCTCTTCAGTCTACAGAAAAATAAATGGATTTGACTGTGATGTGATTTTTGATGGCTGGGCATGAGCTGAAAAACATCAGCGTTCAATCAAAGAGCCTCTTTAAATCCATGTGGTCTGAGAGCCAATATTTCCTGTGCCCACTCGCTCCAGGCACAGTTTATATAAGGGGTCAAGAATACGGAGAACTCTTTGGCTAATTTAGATTTCGTAACTAAAAGAAATGATTTATTCTGATGACAAACAATGATGTTTGCATGTTTAATGCATGTTAATAAACTTTATTTCCCCTCTGCTTGTGTTCTTCTTCCAGTCAATGGTAATGGGGTTGTAGCAGAAGTCAGTGAGACCATCTCAGACCAGATGCAGTTGCCGGTTCAGAGCAGTGTTCTGGACCAGATGGTTCCGGGACCGGCGGATACGGAGAACCAGGACTGGAAACCCGAGCAGACAGCGGTCAGCGGCAGTGATGCTGCTCTGGAGGCCATAGAACCAGCAGACGTTCTTGCTGCTACAGAACTCCTCATCACTACAGCTGCAGAAACAGTCCTAGCTCTGGAACCAACATCAGAGCTCACACCAGTTCAGCTCACTCCAGAACCCAAGCCAGCTGAGTTGACATCAGCTCCAGAATTCCAATCAGACGTCCCAGTGGAACCAAGCCCTACTATAGAACCCACTCCAGCTCCAGAAACCACTCCAGCTCTAGAACCCACTCCAGTGGAACCAAGCTCTGCTCTAGAACCAACTCCAGTTCCAGAACCCACTCCAGTGGAACCAATCCAAGCTCTAGAACCAACGCCAGCTCCAGAACCGGCTCCAGCTCTAGAACCAACCCCAGCTCCAGAACCGCCTCCAGCTCTAGAACCAGCTCCAGAACTCACCCCAGGAGAACCAAGCCCTGCTCTAGAACCAACTCCAGCTTCAGAACCCACTCCAGCTCCAGAACCCACTCCAGCTCTAGAACCCACCCCAGTGGAACCAAACCCTGCTCTAGAACCAACTCTAGCTCTAGAACCTACCCCAGTGGAACCAAACCCTGCTCTAGAACCAACTCTAGCTCCAGAACCCACTCCAGTGGAACCAAGCTCTGCTCTAGAACCAACTCCAGATCCAGAACCCACTTCAGTGGAACCAATCCAAGCTCTAGAACCAACCCCAGCTCCAGAACTGGCTCCAGCTCTAGAACAAACTCCAGTGGAACCAAGCCCTGTGCTACAACCAACTCCAGATCCAGAACCCACTCTGGTTGAATCAAGCCCAGCTCTAGAACCAACTCCAGCTCCAGAACCCACTCCAGTGGAATCAAACCCCGTGCTACAACCAACTCCAGCTCTAGAACCAACTCTGGTGGAACCAAGCCCAGCTCTAGAACCAACTCCAGAACCCATTCCAGTGAAAGCAAGCCCAGCTCTAGAACCAACTCCAGCTCCTGAACCAACTCCAGTGGAACCGAGTGCAGTGCCTGTGATGGAGGCAGCAGCTGCAGAGGGTAAAGGTGTGTTTAATCCGCTTTAACACACACACTGTGTGTGTGTTGATGAGTGGACAGCATTGCTGAGTATTGCAGTGAACCAAAGACAGTCTCAAACACACACTTTGAAATCGCTGGTGTTTCTGACCTCACAAACCACCTTGGAACCAGTCAGATCAACGTGTGTGAGTCAACCAGTGTGAGTGGGGGCGGGGCTCATTTGCATATTCATAGAGACTTGCATACTAAATGAGGCAAGGGTTTTGGGTTACATTCAAGATATTTTAAGGCATGAAAAAATTGTTTTCAAGGAGAAAACGTAAATATGTCATTTTGTTGATCAAAGATGAGTTTAAGGGATATAATTATTGACCACAGGGGGACTTTAAATGATGTTTCTGATTATTTCAGAACAAAGCATCAGATTTAAAACACTTAAATTATTGGTCACCACACACACTGTAGACGGAAGCGCTGGACTGATGCTGGGTCACAGAACGGGGATTGTGTTGTCCAGTCTAGACAGAGACACAGAACATGTGTCCTGCACACAGCGCTCTCTCACCGACACATCGTCACTCTGTGTGTCCAGCCAAAAATCACAATAATCTTGCGCTCTGTTGCCTCAGACGATGTCAGATGAAGAGCTGCTCATGATGGCATCGGCCGGTGACGCCCGGCGCTGGCCGTCACACACTGACCTTCACACAACACTGAGGGACACTCATCAATATCCTGATTCTGATACAGTCCGTTATTCATAATATGAGCCCGTGGATCAGAAATGGGAGATGTGTGTACATTATGAAACTCTTTCCTGATAGACTGTGTGTGTGTGTGTGTGTGTTTCAGGGGCCGGAGATGATGCCGGATCTGCTGAAACCCACAGAAACTGAAGACTGGTGTTCCAGCGCTCACTCAGACGTGCCTTCTGTTCTCTGCGAGTGTGTGTGTGTGTGTGTGATTCACACACGTTTATGAGTCTTTCTTTAGTGTTGTTGTTAATGGCCAGGGAAATGCCTTACCTCGTCTTCATCTGTGTCAAACACCAGCGATAAACCTAAACTCCTGCGAGGAACACGAGCCGAAGCTCCTCCAAACAGCCGTGTGTGTGTGTGTGTGTGTGAAGGGTTCTGTCTCTTATATGTGTGTAGTGCCGGATCAGTTTGACTCGTGTGTGTGTGAATCAGAGGAGTGTATTAATCAGTGATGTCGGGTTACTGTAATCTGGTGATTGATGATTATAAACTCTAACGAAGCTCGTGATCAGATCCGCTTTAACTCTCAGACCTCCGGAAGGATAGCTGTGTGTGTGTGTGTGTGTGTGTGTGTGTGTGTGTGTGTTTGTGTGTGTCTGTGTATGAGTGTGTGTGTGCGTTCAGCTGCTCATTATAAAGCTTTATTAAACTGTGACAGGATCTTTACATTTATATGTCCTCAGAATAAATACTGTTACTAATAAAATAATTATGTATTGATTTGTCTTTCATAAACATGTTCTGAATTTTAATTACTGGAGAATATTGCAGTTGATCTTGCAGTAAAATAAACAAGAGCCTGAAATGAAATCTCTCTCTCTCTCTCTCTCTCTCTCTCTCTCTCTCTCTCTCTCTCTCTCTCTCTCTCTCTCTCTCTCTCTCGGGGAAACTGATGGAAACTCCTGAATCACGATGTAAACTTAATAGGCACTGAATTAAAATACACATTAAAGAATTAAAAGTGATTAAAGGTAATTATTTAGACCTGAACTCCTGATCATTTGTTTAATACTGTGAATGTCTCTTATGTTCAGTGTTTATTTTTAGTACACAACATGTTTAATAAGATACATTTACAATTTCAACAATCGATTAGTGTTAAAGGGATGGTTCTTATTGTTCCTGTATAACCTGTATAAAATTCTTTGTTCTGTCGAACACAAAGGGACATATTTGGAAGAATATGGAAACTAAACAAGAAATACTAAAAATATACTATGAAAATCAATGGGGTCCAACTGTTTAGTGACAAAAAAATCCTCAAAATATCTTCCTTTGTGTTCAGCAAAGAAATTCATACAGGTTTGAAACAACTTTAGAAGGATTAATTTTTGGGTGAACTGTCCCTTTAACGCGTCTTTGTTCTCAAAGGACTACATTTCCCATGATCCTCTAAACCGGAAAAAAGCGCGGCTGTGCACGTGCGCTGTCAGAGCGTGAGCTGCAGCTCGAGCAGAAACTTACACACAAACTGTTCAAACCGAATTAAACAGAGGAAAGTAATTGAGCAGATTAACTTCGCTTCAAGGTGAGTGTGTGTTATAAATGTTATTCTGCTATAAACACCAGTTACACCAGTTAGAGGAGAGGAACGCGCGGATCACACCATCGCCACAGATGTACAGGCAAACAAACCCCAACAATTTAAGGAAACATAATTAATAATTATCATTTCCCGCCCGACTCATTGATCCATGTTGATGGATATTGAATGACAGGTTTATATTTTAATGAAGTGTTTAAATGAAATTTTACTAAGGATAGAGCTCTTGTTACTGTGTACACACCACACTACACACTGAACACACACTACACTTACTACACTACAGATGCTGGAGAGGGGAGAAATGAATTTAGAGAGTGTGTGTGTGTGTGTGTGTGTGTGTGTGTGTGTGTGTGTGTGTACGCTTATTCTGCACATTATGTGTAAATGAAGTTGTGCTTTTGTCTGCAGTGTTGTGGCCAAGGATCTGTTATTGATCTATAACTCTATCATTGATCTGACTGCATTGACATCATCATATGAGATCTGATCTGATGATGACGTTGCTCTCTGCAGAACCGCTTTATTAAACTCTGCTTTACTCTCAGAGCGTCTCATATTTGATGACGTTTCATCAGTGCTTCTGATATTCTCCTGTTTATTGAAGTGAAGCTGCTCTGAAACGACCTGTACTATATTAAGCTGACCAATGATATGACAGGTGTGTGTGTGTTCACTTAAGCTAATTGAAATGAATCTGTGTTTCAGATGACGGGAGCGAAAGACCGAATGCGAGAGAAAAAGATGAAAAACCAGCCGAGGAACGTCACGTACACCAGCTCAGGTGATCGACTCTTCAGCCCAAATGATGCTGTCTGATCATCTATGACTTGTGCTTATTGACTGAACGCTCCTCTACAGGTCGTGGAGCTGGCAGAGGTCAGGGGTCACAGGTCTGGGTCAGAGGTCATCAGGCTGGGGGTCATGGTTACAGTCAAGATCTGCCCAAATACATCACAGGTGATCGAAAACTCTAATTATAGAACGATGATCCCTTTAAGTTTAATTAAACAATCACTCACTGTTCTAGTAGCTCCACTCAACTTTAATATTAATGAGAATAAATGTAAGATTTATACAGTGAAGTAGTTTAACAGTTTAATTTCCTTCTTGAACACTACTGTTAAATACTAAAAAAATAAAGCAACATTTAATTAGCATATTATGTTGTGTGTATGTAATGTTTGTCTTTGTTTGTATTTTTTAATAACAAAAAAATGACAGATTTATCTTCTCCACTTTAGCCTGACGTCTGCCCTTCTCGTGTTTTTGAATATATTGTTCATTTGTAAGTCTTTGTTTTAAACTGGGACATTAGTGGCTGTAATGCTCACTTGCAAATCATTGAAAACAACTTGCAAAAATTATAATTCTAAAATCGTGATTTATTTTTACCCTATCGCCCACGCCTAGTGTTGAGTTACAAGCTATTTTAAGGCATGAATCATTTTTTTTTTCGAGTTTTAAGTGCTGAAATGATGGAGTTCAGGGACTCGTAGCCGCTGAAGACACAGTTATGTTGATGATATTGCATTTCCGTCAGCAGATCCTCCTTTAATGCTGTTTGTGTCTCAGCGTCATACTTCGCTAGAGCTCGCGCGGCGGAGGTGAGCGCCATGCTAAAGGCCGTCAGCAGACCCGCCGGCAGCTGCCACGTGTTCAACGCTCTGCCCAAACACATGCGCAGACGAGCCATGAGCCACGACTGCAAGAGGCTGCCGACACGCCTGCGCGAGGGCGCATTACGCCTGGTACGCCACCCGCCTCCGCTCACTCGCAACACACATCACTTACAGAAAGAGCAAAGTGTGTAAACGCTCCTTTAGTGGACGGGGATATCCTAGGTGCTGTCAGAGTTCAGGCCTCTGCTGAGGTCAAAGGTCACTGTGTGTGTGCAGGCGGAGCGCAGTCAGGGCGCAGCAGACTCGCAGAAGAAGCCGGTGCCGAAGAGCAGGAGTCGGCGAGCGCGGCGGAGACACGGGAACCTGTTGCTGGAGTTCAACCGCAGACAGCAGGAGAGCCGCTGGATGGAGACGCACATCTGGCACAGCAAACGCTTCCACATGAGCAAGAGCTGGAGCTTCTGTGTGCCGCTCACGCCCACCGCCAAGGGCTACCGCGCCGCATACAGGGCCATGGACACACACGCCCTGCTGCAGGTCTGTGTCCCGACACAACACACATCCTGTCACAGCAGCTCTACAGAGAGAGCATGAGTCCACACTACAGGGGCCTGCCATCAGACTCACACACACACAATCACTGTACGTGTGTGTGTGTGTGTGCGTCAGGAGTGTGTGGAGACAGTGAACAGGCTTCTGTTTCTCAGACGAGATTTTTACAGATGCTGTAATGTCTGAAAAATACATGTTATTATTTTTTAAATATTAGCAAAATTCAAACTATATTCAATATGATGAAAGTGCTGTATGGAGTCCGGTGTCCACAAGAGGTCGCAGGCGAGCGCAATAAGCGTTTATAAACCAGATGAGGTTACAATCGTGTGTTAAAGTGTGTTTGTGCATCAGTAACGTGAGAAAACACACTTCAACACACACCAGCAAACTGGCACTCAGAAACACTTCTACTCTCTATATCTACATATACATCATGACACACACCAGATGCTCTTGATCTGAGCGAGTGCTGAGCGTACACACACACACACACACACACACTCACTCTCAATCTCAATTTCAAACTCTCAATTTTAAATTTCAAACTCACAATTTCAGTTGATGAGCACACACACACTCCGCTCTGACCGATATGCAGGTTTGGTCATGTCTGTGTCCGACTGAGAGGGTTTCATCAACAGGAAGAACCTTTTCCCGCCAGTTTTGTGCAGGTTTTTTAAAAACTGACAAATATTCGAAATTCTAATTATCATATGCCAGCCCTCGTGATTTCAACGACGCCCTCCTTTATTGACTCTGAGATGAATTGTGTGTAAATTGCACTGAAAAGCTTGTGTTTACTGTACCATGTGTGTGTGTGTGTGTGTTTCAGGATTTGTCATATTTCTGCTGTCTGGAGATCCAGGGATCTGAAGAAGAGATACTGAGAGCACTGGCTCGACTCACCAACAAACAAACAGGTGTGTGTGTGTGAGAGAGTGAGAGAGTGATTGTGTGAATCAGTGTATGAGTGTGTGTGAGGTGAGTGTGTGAGGTGATTGTGTGATTGTGTAAATCAGTGTGTGAGTGAGTGAGTGTGTGTGTGAATCAGTGTGTGTGTGTGAGGTGAGTGAGTGAGTGTGTGTGTGAATCAGTGTGTGTGTGTGAGGTGAGTGAGTGAGTGAGTGTGTGTGTGAATCAGTGTGTGTGTGTGAGTGAGTGAGTGAGTGTGTGTGTGAATCAGTGTGTGTGTGTGAGGTGAGTGAGTGTGTGTAGTTGACTGTACGCTGTTGTGTGTCGCAGGCCACTCGTTCGCGGCGGTGTCGTGTGTGTCGGGTGCGCGTCAGGGGCTCCTCCAGCTGTATCGAGCGGACCGGTTCCCCCGCGGCGCTCTGGGTCCGGCTGAGTTCCTGTGGCGGCCCCGGGCCCCCGACGCCTCGCTCCGACAGCTGTGGATCTGGCTCCACCCGGCTCTCAAACAGGTCAAACCTTCACCCAGGAACACACACTCGCCACCGCCTCTACACACACACACAACTGACCTCTGCTCCACAGGTCACGGTCACAGCGGAGAGAGAGCCAAACTCCTCACTTGTGTGTGTGTGTGTGTGTGTGTTCTTTTTTTTTTTTTTTTTAAATGAATTTTCATATAATACAAATATAACAAAACATCAACCGCGCCCAAAAAATAATAAAAATAAATAAATAAATAATAAAATAAATAAATAAAATAAAATTAAAATAAAAACTCAGATTTTTACATAAAACAGGACCGTACCATAATAAGGCAGATTTGTGTAATAAAATAAAATAAATTGCAACAACGTTAAATAATGTATAACATGCATAAAATAATAATTACAAAAGATAAAGAGAATGACAAAAATAAGGTTAAAAGTCCAGAAAGTTACAAAGTTCCTTGTAGTAAAAAACGGCAAAGAGACAAAGTGTCCAGATGGGGCCCAGACTTTATAAAACTGGCCTGTTTTCCCATATGTGTGTGTTCTTACAGTGTGTGTGTGTGTTCTTACAGTGTGTGTGTGTTCTTACAGTGTGTGTGTGTGTGTGTGTTCTTACAGTGTGTGATCATGTGTGTGTGTTCTTACGGCGTGTGTTCTGTGATCATGTGACAGGACGTGCTGTCGGAGCTGCTGCTGGTGTGTGGGTGTTCTCCGGCCGTGTCGGAGGATCTTCATCCCGAAGCGGATCCTGCAGGGAGGAAGAGGAAGAGGAAGAGCGATGAAGGCGACGCTGGTCCTCCCCCCAAGAGGCTGCTGGGAGACGGGACACGCCCTGCTGGAGCTCCAGTGCGCTGGGAGTCCCCCGACACACACATCACCATCAGGTAGAGGATCACACACACACACACACACACACACACACACACACTAGAGGTGGAACAGATCGGCTCGCGTGTGATTGGTGGATGAACTGCTAGATTTGACCATCATAGAGTGAGTGTGTGATGTGGACGTGTGTTCTGGACAGTTATATAATAATATATAATAATTAATTAAATAATTTAAGTGAACGCTATATATAAACACAATATAGAAATTTATAATATGTATAATATTATATATAAATATTAAATATATTTATATATTATATTATAAATATTATAATTTATAATATTTATAATATATAAATTTATAAATTTATATTTAAATTTATGTGATCGATGTTATATAAATCATCATATCATCCGCACTAAAACTTGTGCAGTTTTTTTGTCAGTGTTTTATATAAAAACTAGGGCTGGGCAACGATTAATCGCATCCAAAATAAAACTTTGCGTTTACATAATATATTTGTGTGTAGAGTGCTTATATAAATACACACACATGCATGTATATATTTAAGGAATACTTGCATGAATATACTGTACATATATTTATACATAATTTATATTAAATATAAATTTTTATATTTTATATATTACACATATTATTATATTAATATTTAATATAATAACATTTTTCTTAAATATATACATGCACGTGTGTGAATTATTATATACAAAATAATTATACACACTACGCCCACATATATTATGTAAACACAAACTTTTATTTAGGATGCGATTAATCATTACCCATCCCTAGTAAAAACATAAAATAATGAAGTTTTAGATAAACATTTAATTGACGAGTTATCAATATACAGAGTGTGATTTCACCCCATAATTCAGCGTAAGGAATAATAACAGCGAATGATGTCTGCATGAGGCGAGCGCTGCAGCCGGAGCTATTTAACCTGATCGCTCATTTCCTGTTTAGTGACCTCACCCTGGAGATTGTGCGCTTCCGCCTGATTGGTCCGCTGGCTCACACAGTGCTCACAGACACGCTCCGCCCAGCCAATGAGGTGAGAGATCCTGATGATGTCACACTCTGGCTGTGACAGGCTCTGATTGGCTGATGGTTGTGTCTGCTTCCTGTAGGTGTTGAGTGGCGCGGACCAGAGCCTCCATCGGCAGCAGACACACACCTTCCAGCTCCTGAGAGGTGACGAACACCGAGGTCACGTGAGTGTGTGAGGAGGAGGAGGAGGATGTCTGACGGTGTGTGTGTGTGTGTGTGTGTGTGTTACAGGAGTGTGTTCCACAGCAGAGCTCCCAGCAGGGTGTGTGTTAGGACTGACTGTGGATGATCCCAGACTGACTCTACCTCAGAAACGTGGAAAAACTGTACCTGACCTACAGCCGATCACAGGTGTGTGTGTGTGTGTGTGTGTGTGTGTGTGTGTGTGTGTGTGTGTGTGTGTGTGTGTGTGTGTGTGTGCGTATGTGTGTGTGTGTGTGTGTGTATATATGGCCCTGAGCTCCGGGAGCCTCTGCACCCCCATGCAGAGTAACCAGGTTCGAATCCTGGCAGGGCCTGTGATTCTCACACACTCCAACACACACACACACACACACACACACACACACACACGCGCAGTAGCAGACTGTCTTGATGTGTGTGTGTGTGTGTGTTCTCGCACTAGAGGAGGATGATGTGAGGGATCTGAGACTCAGAGGAGTGGCGGCTCACTGCAGTCAGAGCTCGCTGTGGGACCAGTCCGTTCGGGAGTGTGTGACACGCGACCGACTGTCGGATCAGGTACACACACACACACACACACACACACACACACACACACACACACACTGACCGTGTCGGGCACACACACGTCAGCCTCATGACTGGAGCTGTAGAGCGTTTCTCAAACCTGTCGAGTCTCGACAGCGGAGAACCCCTGCTCTAGAACATCATCATTCAAATAACACTCTCCGTGTGTCTCTCTCTCTCTCTCTCTCTCTCTCAGGAGCTGAACCGCAGGAGGAGTGATCTGCTGGTCCCCGGCTCCCGCCTCTCCTCTTCTTCTTCTGCTGTGCCGGTTCTGCTGGTCCATCATGCGGGGCGTGTGTGTGGAGAGGAGCGGCGGCACTGGGGCTCCGGCTGGGATCTGCTGCTTCCCAAGGGATGGGGAATGGCCTTCTGGGTCCCGCTGGTGCGTTCCTCCTCACGGTTCCTCTCAGACTTGTATTCGCTAACGAGACGCAGGTCATGGTGCGGCGCCCTCTAGTGTCCGGCGCCCTGGGCAAACTCTTACACGCTATCAAATAAGCCTTCATGTGAATCGATCCAATCAGCTCTCCCAATGAAAGTTCGATCGGATTGAAAGCGGCGTTTATTCATTTTCTAATCGATCGAGAGAACATAGAAAAACGAAACTGAAAGACTGCACATGTGCGATGATGTAGAAATAGCGCAATGATGAAGAAATAATGACGTAGCAATAGCATAATGACTTAGAAATGACGTAGCAATAGCGGAATGATGGCAATAACGATGTAGCAATAGCGTAATGACATAGAAATAATGACATAGCAATAGTGTAATGATCAGGGTGTCCGCGGGGTCTTAAAAAGTCTGAAATTCTGAACTTAAAATTTAAGGCCTTAAAAAGTCTTAAAAACGTCTAGATTTTCATCTGAGGTCTTAAATTTGATTTGGTCAGGTCTTAAAAAGATTTTACCCTCGTTCATTTGCCAAAACTCTGGCTGCAGAAAGTTATTACAAAGTAGAAAAAAAGTATTGAGTCGTAGCCAACACAGCGGAGCTGTAGTGCAGGGGTTCAAACCGGTTTAAACACGCCGCTAGCATTAGCTCGTGGTTTGATACGAGGTAGCTCGCCAAGAGCCTGTTCATTCACCAGGTTTGCGGGCTCAAGTTCATTCAAATATAGGCGCGTCGCATCCACAGCGAGATTGAAAAAATGTCACCATTTCAGATTCAGAATGCCGCAAACGAACCAAAGAACCAACTAATCAGCCCCTTCCGTAACAACACTGAAAGCTCAGTCAACATGAAGGATCGCGGTGACCCGAACACTACTGGCGTTTTTTCTCTTCTCCGTGAATAAATCTCGTAGCAGACCTAACGTTAAAGCAAGCGTTTCTCAGTGGTGGAAATCCATTGGCTACTAAAATGTCTTTGTCGTTATGGAGAGCGCAGTGCATGGTTGCATAGCAACGACAGACGCAATAAGAAAATCGGCCCAAATTTTACTATTAATAATTTTTAATGGTATCAGTTGTAAAAACATTTCAGTTGTTTTTAATCATTTTTAATGGTATTTTATGTAAACAAAAAGTGCATATTCATGCTAATTTTATTTTCTGGGTTTAGACATACATTTGGCAAATTGATTTCATAGTAATCATGAAATGAAATGTTCATGCCATTTCATCTCTGGGTATGATCGACTAAAATCAACTATAATTGTGTTTTTACAGTATAAAATGCAAAGTAAAAATTTCACCTATACACACACATATTATATAAATAATTTTTTTCTGAATATTTTCTTATTTAAATTTTTGGTAATGCGTTGTGTAGGTCTTAAATTTCTAAATGACTTACTGAAACCTGCAGAAACCATGAATGATGTAGAATTAATGACGTAGAAATATAGTAATGATGTAGAAATAATAGAGTAGAAATACTAGTGTAGAAATAGCCTAATGACGTAGCAATAATGGCGTAGAAATAGTGTAATGATGCATGGAACGAGCTGTTCTCCTGTTGAATAAAGTGTTGTATAAACAAGCTCATCCTGTAATTCTCTTTCTCTGTGTGTGTGTAGTGCGGCGGTTAAATGTATCTCAAATTCAGCATTTAATCAACTCTACAGTTCATTCATCAGTGTGTTAGTCTCAGACAGGTGTGTGTTTGTTCATCATCATCAGTGTGTTAGTCTCAGACAGGTGTGTGTTGTTTCAGGTGTATCGTGGCGTTCGAGTCGGCGGCCTCCACATGAGTCTCAAACACTCCCAGTTCAAGGGTCAGCCTCACTTCCCTCACGATTACCCAGACTGCCCTGCAGGAGTGCGCTTCCAAGCTGAGCAGGAGCTGGAGCTTCTGGAGAAGTTCAAGAGGTGGTTTGTTTTGTTGTTTTGTGTGTGTGTGTGTGTTGTGTGTGTGTTCATGATATAGTAGAGAATCACTGTTGGCTGCTTTCAGACGTCCTCCATCCAAACGCACAAACTACATCAAACATGGCTGCCTGGCGCCGTTCCGTTGCCCCTGGCAACAGCTGACAGAGGAGTGGGAGGAGCTAGTGAGTCTGAGCGATGACACGGCCAGCAGAGACGACACACCGTTCACTGTTCTGAGGTCAGTCAGTCCAACCCCTAAGACTGATGTGTACTGAGGAATAAGTGTTGTGACTCTCTCTCTCTCTCTCTCTCTGTCTCTCTCTCTGTCTCTCTCTCTCTCTCTCTCTCTCTCTCTCCTCCCACATTTGATCTGATTGGGTGTTGCAGGAGTCTGAAGGAGCTGCGGCTGCTGTCTGGATGGATCCGGCGTCGACAGCGCCTGCACGTGACCCTTGAGCCCGCTCTGACCCGGCGGGGCGTGACCACTGACCCCGCTTTGACCTGGCGGGGCGTGACCCCTGACCCCCCGCTGACCCCTGCGGCGGCCTCAGCTCTACAGCAGGAGTGCAGGCGGTCTCTCCTCTGGGTGCGTCTGCGTCTCCTGGGTAAAGGCCAGCCGGCGCTGCACGCCATGGTGTGTGTGCCCACGACCTCTGACCTCCAGCTGCTGCGCACAGAGGGCCCGCAGGAGCCCCGACACACAGATCCCCCGAGGGCGCGGAGTGATCCGGAGTGTGTCCCGCGGGGTGTGTGTCCTCCTCCTCTGCCCGGGGTCGTGACCCACTGCAGCCGGACGCTCCTGGGATGGGTCACGCAGGGCGACTTCTCTCTGACCTCTGGGTGTGGAGAGGCTCTGGCCTTCATCAGCCTGACCGGCCTCACACACACACTCCTGACGCAGACACAGGACCAGCGCGGACTCGTGCTCCTGCGCAACCCCTCGTCCCTGCAGTACCGCTTCGCCCAGATCAGCATCGACACCTGAACACACACACACACACACACACACACACACACACACACACACACCCTCACACACACCCCTCGTCCCTGCAGTACTGCTTCGCCCAGATCAGCATCGACACCTGAGCACACACACACACACACACACACACACACACACACACACTCACACACACCCCTCGTCCCTGCAGTACTGCTTCGCCCAGATCAGCATCGACACCTGAGCACACACACACACACACACACACACTCACCCTCACACACACACACACACACACACACACACACACACCCCTCGTCCCTGCAGTACCGCTTCGCCCAGATCAGCATCGACACCTGAACACACACACACACACACACACACACACACACGCACACACACGCACACACACACACACACCCCTCGTCCCTGCAGTACCACTTCGCCCAGATCAGCATCGACACCTGAGCACACACACACACACACACACACGCGCACACACACACACACACACACACACACACACACACACACACACACACACACACACACCCACACCCCTCGTCCCTGCAGTACTGCTTCAGCTTCATGCATGTCGAACTTCCAAGATCATGTGCTGATAATGTTTTTTAGTTTGTTTTTTTTGAGACACACTCTTTAGATCATAATTGTGTTTATTTTTCTGCTGGGACTTGAGTGACATTTGATTTGCGAAAACATTTTATTTTGTTTGAAGGTACAATATGCAAGATTTTTGTAATAAAATATTCAAAAACCACTTCCAGTCGTCGCTAGGCTACATGACGAGGTATCTGATACTACGTTGCACTGATTGTCCCTTTCTACACCTGACGCTGAACGTGAAGTGTCCATGCCGTCAGCCTCGATGAAGGTTTGGGATGTCCACTCAGTGTGGTCTGTAATCTCCTCTAATGACCCACTCATGCTCTTTCCCACACTGAGTCTGACTGCTTGAGCAGTGACGTGCCCCTCTCCATCGGTCTCCTGTTTCCAAACAGCCCAAGGCCGTCCACACCTTACACACTTGTTCAGATATGAAGGAGTTAACACTGGAGCTCTACTCAAGTTATTTTTGATCCTTTCGAAAGCATTTTGACATTCCCTAGTCCATGTCCTGGTGCAGGGGTTCTCAACTCCAGTCCTCGACCCACTGCTCTGCATATTGTGTGTCTTTCTTATTTAACACACCTGATTCAGATCCTCAGCTCGTTAGGATAGACTCTATCCTGCGTCCCAATTCGCTTACTTATACTACGCCCTAAAAGTATGTACTCTTTTTGTGAAGAAAAAGTACATACTTTTGAGTATGCATAAACATATATACTAGACCTCACCTTGGGGTTCTAAGCATGCGTCTAAACCGCCGCCATCTTGGAACAGGGGTCTTGTCATAGGAAGTAGCTAGGTAACGCTGCTATCTCTGCCTTTACTTCGAATTTATTGATGGTGGCGGACTTTTGTGCAGCGTATGATGTTCACGGATGAGATCTGAACTAGGAAGAATGTTTTTTTATTAAAAAAATATATATATTTTTTCTTTCTGGAATCAATGATAAATACATGTCTGACCATTGGAACAAACAAAAAAACAAGAAAAATCGCATTCATGAAGATTTATGGTGATTTTATTTCCGTTAGACCTGTGTCTACTCCATTGACGCTGATGCATTAAAGTGGATGGGCTCCCCTGTTTCAAGATGGCGGCTCTATTGACGCATTCGTTCCAATGAACTGCCGTAGCCAAGGTGAGGTCTAGTGTATATGTCTATGTTGAGTATGTAGCAAAAACGTAGTCAAGCTTTGGGACATACTATCACGTCTAAATACAGTCTATGATCCTGTCACCATAAACTGCCCTGTCAATCAAATTGTCACAGTTAAAATCCTCCATTCAATCTAATTTGATTTCCTACCGTATCGGAGCACGTTAATCTGCCAGTCATGGGTCTTTCATGTGTATACTTTCTTCGTGTTTTGCAATTTGAATATAATGATGCATTTAAAAAAGTAACAGCTAAACATATCCTTACAAAAGTTCACAATGCTGCCGCAGATGCAATATAATGTGGAGAACACTGAATAAATTAATTTTCGTCAGGTCAGATAGTGTTAATTAATCACTCAAACCTCTTTATCTAAACCTCTCAACATAATCGCGGGACTCGCGCGTCCTCCGTGTCTGTAGTTTTTTAACACTTTTTACGTTTGTAGTTCTAAGTCTAACCTGACCGGAATAAGTAGACCATCCGGGTATCTTTAAAACACTCATTTCAACATACTACGGTTTGGGACGCACTAATTCTATTTTCGAATACTATTTAGGACGGATAGTATGCGAATTGGGACGCAGTCTATCCTAACGAGCTGAGAATCTGAATCAGGTGTGTTAAATAAGGGAGACATAAGGTTCCATTCGACCGTTAGTGAACTGCGAAGTGGACTTCACAGGGTATTTCGCCATCTTAAGTGAGATTCCAATCCGAAGAAAACGAACTTGTTCAGTTGGAAGGGCACTGCAAACGGCGTAGGGAATAAGTGAACATCGATACATCACTTCACAGGAAGTGGAGAGCGGAATCACCCAACTGTCATTGCGCGTCACGTCATCACCAGTCAGAGCGGTCGTAAATAA
The DNA here is from genome assembly GCA_038021265.1 of Cyprinella venusta. NCBI lineage: Eukaryota > Metazoa > Chordata > Actinopteri > Cypriniformes > Leuciscidae > Cyprinella > Cyprinella venusta. Next base: position 35,178,153 of record CM075874.1, read on the forward strand.
CGATGGAGGAGTTTATGTTTGTGTGTAAGTATTCATACATTTTGTCATTATTATACTAACTATTTTTTAACGGTTATTGGGGTGAATATTACATTTACATATGCTATTTTTTGTATGTCCTTGGGACTTTATAAACGATTACCACAACCATTTACCTCAGAATTTACCTATATATATATATATTAAATGTGATATTAAATTCAATTGAAATATTAATGTAAGCCTATATCTATTTGTTTTATTATCATAATCTGCGGAGCCCCGTACGTTAACTTAACTTAACTGATGACGTTTGCAGGGCATTCCAAATGAGCGGTATTGTCAGCGAAGTCCACTTCAACTGATGTACCGTGTTCAGGGAGTAGGGAGCAGTGAACACTGCGTAGGGACCCTGTCGAATGGAACGCAGCATGGAGTTAAGAACCCCTGCTGCACTAATGGATTGTTTGTTTCTTCTTCATGAGGTGCTGATTTCTGACACATTTCACATCATATGAAGGACCTACGCCTAGACACGACTACAACGCATGATGTAGTCCGCCGGATCCGGGCCGTGTCCAGATCAGATGGAGAACCTGTGCCTAGTGTGCGCCTCAGGAGGTAAAGTTTATTGCTTGTATTAATTATCCAAAGTGTTCAATTAAACCTCCTCTAGTTTCTGCTCAGGAAACATCAATGATGCAGCATCCAGTGCTGGTCACACACTTTACCTTCATGAGATGTGTGTGAGTGTTTTTAATTCAATACAAGTGATTTTGTAATGTTTTTCATGTTATACTGTTTATTTAAAAAAAATCACAATGCTCCCTTTACACTGAGACAGTTATACATTCAAAATGAACCCTTTTATAAACTCAGTTAAACACACACACACACACACAATCTCAGTCACACACTCACAAATTCAGACTCACACACTCCAACTTCCTTACTCACTCAGACACACAAATACTCTCACAAACACTCTCATATTCTCTCTAACACACACACACATTGAGTGTTAGTGTTGTTCTCTGTTCCTCCTGAAGGTCTCTCTATCTCTCTCTGTCTCTCTATCTCTCTCTCTCTCTCTCTGTCTCTCTCTCTCTCTCTCTCTATGGCTCATCCTGCTGTATTCCGCTGTTGCAGGTGAATTTCGATGCCAGCGCTCCGTATTTATTGCCGTCTGGCTGCGGCTGCACTTTATCCGTACAACTTTTCCCTGAAAAACACGAACAGAATTATTATAATATAATAGATTATTATAAGACAAAATATTAATTAATAATTATTAAAAATAATTAATGTCCCTGGACGTTACGGAGAGGTACCTGGAATCTGGCCCATAGAAATGAACACGCTGTCCATCTTGATTCTGGGTCGAGCTCGTGCGATCAGGAAAACTCCAGTGAATGCCAGCAGACACCTGAGACACACACACACACACACACACACACACACACACACACACACACACACATTAAACCACAAACACACAGGTGGCAAATATTGTTCTAAATGTAATAATTGTAAAAATATTTAAGAGCTGCTCACCCGACCACGAACATGATGGTGGATATGACGGATAAACCATTAAATTCTTCATAAAATAAAATGCCTAGAAATACAAATATATTTTGTGAGTTATATTTGTGTGTCTAGGGACGAAACACGAGCGAAACACCTTTGACCTGGACTGACCGGCGACGACGGCGCTGGCGGTGAAGAACACGTAGTTGATGGGCACGATCTCGGTGGCGTCGAACAGCTTCATGGCCTGATTCAGGAACCTGAGTCGATCCGAGAGACGAGCGGGGTTATTCACAGAGAAAAACTGAGCTGTGTGTGTGTGTGTGTGTGTGTGAGACGTACTTGATCTGGAAGGCGCAGGAAGTGATCATGATGATGAACATGATGTAGAAGATGGGATAGGTGAGCTGTAAATGACTTCCTCTGATCGTCTCTGTGATCATTCCTGACACGGCCTTCACTGAGATCACCGTCACCGACGCTGAAACACACACACACACACACACCATCACTACTCCACGCATCAGGATCAATCACTATCAGACTCGACGAACTAATCGTTCCACATTCGTCAATGAGAGCATACGGCGTAGATTAGAGATATTTTTAAGATGGAAAAATGCGGTTTTACAGATACTAGAAACGTGACTTTCAAATGAGAGATTGCTATCAAACCAATGCCATGCTTCCTAATGATATCTCCCAAGGGTAGCATGTACATAGTGTGTGTGTGAGCTTGTGATCGATAAGACATCTCTTCATTTACTGCTAGAATACAAGTGTGACCATTTTTTGCAGGACCATTAACCCTCTGGGGTTGTTCAGCCCAAATGGACCCAAAAAATTTAAATTATTATTATTATTTTTTTTTAAATCACAGCTTCCTCAGAATGGTACGAAATTTGGTGACTTTGCTGGTATTTAGTGTTTGAACACCCCAAAAAAATTGGGGACAGGATGTGAATAGTCTAAGTGGTTGTAAAAAAAATAGTCACACTTGGGGTGTCCGGAGCCAAATGAACCCGCATGGAAAATGAATGGGAAATTGGCAAAAATGTGAAAATACTGAGTTTTTTTGTGCGTACAATCTACAAATCAGCCACGATCTTGAAAAAAAGCACACAACAGTGAAGGGGTGAATCTATAAAACATCAAGAGTGCAAAACAGACACACACACACACACACACACAAACACACCAAAAAATTCAGATTATACATGTGTTTTGCATTTTTAAAATGCTCAGTTTGTCCACCAGATGGCATCCATCTCATTTCAAAAATTGCTTTTATGAGGCCTAGGCTTGACTTTAAAATGAAATATAGCTCTAAAAAAATAAATAAAAATATTTTTTAAATATTTTTTCTATTATGTTCAATGGGGGGAGATTTTGTCATAATTATTGCAATAATACTAATTATATTTTTTTTTATTTTTGAACTTTTCTCAAAACACCAAAAAAGAAAAGAAAAAATATAAAAAAACGATTAAAAAAATAAATCATGATTTTTTTTTTTAAATATGACTCCCGGCCTTTGGGTCCATTTGGACCTGAACACCCCGAGTGTGACTCTTTGTTTGTTTGTTTTTTTTACATCGCACGTGCCAAAACCTTTACCAAAACCCTAATTCCGACTAGCGTTACACCAGCTCCTGTTGGATCTCAAGCCCTAATGAAATGAACCAGACAGTTTCTCCTCATCCTCAGTCTCATCCGTATATAATTAACGAGAGCAGGATCTGTTCTCACCGAGTAACGCCACCATGACCATGATGATCACGATGTGCTTCATGTTCCTGCACTTGTACAGATACATCAGGATAGCAAAGAGAATGGCTTCGAATGACTGCAGAGAGACAGATAAAACACTCCATCTCAAGCATTTATATCACAGTCGTATTTGTGTTTGTCTCTTCTCCAGTGGTGGATCAGTGTGTGATGAGACGAGACTCACAAAGTAGATGAGGAAGATCCAGCTGACCAGCGAGCGCTCTACCATGTTGGCCGTCACATGAGGGGATGCGTGAGGGGCAAAGGTCACCAGAAAGTATGTGCCGGTCAGAGCTAAAGCTCCTCCTGTGAACGACACCGCTGTATTACAGAAGTGTGTCCCCATTCCTACTTTATAATATAACTTTGAGTTCGATTATCAGTATAACAATAGAAGACAAGAACTGACGCGTTTATAATATGAGTCTGATCTCACCGAGGATATCTGAAGCACGTAACGTTTCCTTGAGGAACAACACGGAGATAACTCCACTTGCTGAAAGAGGAGAGCCAACGTTACACGCTTTAAACACCAGCTGAAGAGTATAATACTGAGTGTGTTGTTTTACTGTCCCTGATGTGGTGTTTCTCTGATTTACCAATGACAGACACACAGCCGAGAGGAGCGATGAGCGAGGCAGGAGCAAATCCATACGCAGCGAAGTTTCCCAGTTCTCCCAATCCCATGAGCAAGATCCCACACCACCACAGACGACTGGTGTAGTACGGCTTCGTCCCGCGCTGAGACTGACGCATGTGTGTGTATTTCTGCACAGCAAACACCAGCAGAGATCTGAACACTGAGACTCTGAGGAGCAGATGACCGTGAGTGTGTGTGTGTGTGTTAAAGAGTGTGTGAGGTTCACCTGGATGTTTAAGGAGATGCTGATGAGAAAGTTTCCACACACTGCAATGCAGATCCCCACAATATAGCTCTGAGAACACAAAACATCAGCTCAGAGACCACAGAAACACACACATCCCGTAACAACAGCCTATCAAAGGCAGTCAGAACGTCAAAACTAAATCTAAATTTATAAGGAAACAGTAGGCTGATTAATAATGTTGTATAAGTGTAGGGAAAGATGGGACTGTCTACAGCCGTAACGTCAAACAATACGCTGAATTTATTCTCAGATTACAGGCTGTAGTTTGAGTTTAATCTCAGATTGAAATTAATGTCACGTTAGACACTGTAGTTTGAGTTTAATCTCAGATTGAGTTTAATCTCAGGATAGACGCTGTAGTTTGAGTATAATCTCCAGTTAGAGACTGTTTTAGCTGTAGTTTGAGTTTAATTTCAGATTGAGTTTATTCTCAGATTGAGTTTAATCTCAGATTAGATGCTGTAGTTTGAGTTTAATTTTAGATTAGATGCTGTTTTATCTGTAGTTTGCGTTTAATCTCAGGTTAGATACTGTAGCTTTAGTTTAATCTCAAAATAGATAGTATAGTTTGAGTTTAATCTCAGGTTAGATACTGTTTTAGCTGTACTTTGAGTTTAATCTCAGGTTAGAGGCAGTAGTTTGAGTTTAATCTCAGATTAGATGCTGTTTTATCTGTAGTTTGAGTTTAATCTCAGATTAGATGCTGTTTTATCTGTAGTTTGAGTTTAATCTCAGATTAGATGCTGTTTTATCTGTAGTTTGAGTTTAATCTCAGATTGAGTTTAATCTCAGGATAGACGCTGTAGTTTGAGTATAATCTCCAGTTAGAGGCTGTTTTAGCTGTAGTTTGAGTTTAATTTCAGATTGAGTTTATTCTCAGATTGAGTTTAATCTCAGATTAGATGCTGTAGTTTGAGTTTAATTTTAGATTAGATGCTGTTTTATCTGTAGTTTGAGTTTAATCTCAGATTAGATGCTGTTTTATCTGTAGATTGAGTTTAATCTCAGATTAGATGCTGTTTTATCTGTAGTTTGAGTTTAATCTCAGGTTAGATGTTATAGTTTGAGTTTAATTTCAGGTTAGATGTTATAGTTTGAGTTTAATCTCTGGTTAGATGCTGTAGTTTTGGTTTAATCTCAGTTACACTGTTAATTCTGTACCTCCATCTTGGATCTTCACCTGTAGTTCCCACAAGGCTTGTAAAGCGAGTGAATAACCACATTCACAAACACACTGCACAAGTGAAAATAACAACAGACACAACTTCAGCACATCTGTGTGTGTGTTCAGCTCTTTAAAGCTCTACGATCAGTCTGTTTTACAGAGGTGAATAATATATTCCTCACACAGATATCATATCTCATACTACATGATGTACAAACACGTATCTCCCTGAGACAGAAACAACAAATAAAAAACAACAAAAATAATGTCAAATCACATACAGGGAATCAAATCCTTCACGTTGCTGAAAGGCCATAACAACAAATACTTTATTTGACTATACACACCGAGATAAATAAAATCTTCAGAAGAATTGATCACTTTACTTTCCAAACACACTTTGCCGATCTCATAAGATAACAACCTGACATCAACCATTAATAGCTATTTGACAGTTAGCAACCACTCAACAGGGCATAAAGATAACAAGACTAATAATAAAGATTGAATTAGAGGCTCAGTCACACTTATTGTTATAAAAACAGCAGTTATGAGCAGAAATACATACGGTTTCTCCGGTACAGGAACGAGAGGCAGTGCTGGGACTTTCTGTGTGTGTGTGTGTGTGTGTGTGTGTGTGTGTGTGTGTGTGTGTGTGTGTGTGTGTGTGTGTGTGTTCATACTTACAGGACTCTTTGTGCAGGCCAGGACAATAGTGTTCTGTGAGTGTGTGTGAGCTGTGCTGGATGGACAGTAGATCTATTATTCTACATTACAGCACATTCTTGCATGATAACACACTACGAATGTGTGTTTAAATGTATTATTGTAAAGTTTAGACTAGAGTTACAGAAGTGGCCTTTGAAACGGTAACAACAAATCAAATCAAAATGGCTCATTATCATATGACAACTTTACAAAAAAGGTGAATTGTTTACAGAAAAGGTTGGTCATCTCTCCTGATAATATATAATGATATTTATTCATTTTCCCTGGTCATTTTGTTGCAGATGTTTTATTTTTTCGGAGATTCCCTTAATTATGATCATGAACAGCGATAATGAGATGCAGGTTTGATGAAGACACTTGTTGTGTGTGAGAAGACACGCCCATCACGACAATGTCGGATTTTTAACAGAAGTGAGGGGAAGTCATCAGCGCTTTATTATTATTTTAATCTTGCAGAATGTTGTTTTATTTTATTTTAATTTTTCAGAATGTTTTTGTCTCCGTCATTTGCTGGATTCTATGTCGTCACTGTCGTGCACGCGCCTGCAGCTGCGCGCGTGTTGAGAAACCCTGGAATATCGCGGTGAGTTTATGACGATCATAATCATCTCAAATATGAATCATATCCGCAGAAACGAACGACATGTGAATTAAACGCGCGTTTGGAGCGGAATTACCGGTTTAATCGCGAGGATCGATCGAGCTGTTCGAGATTCACGTTCAGATCAAACATTTCTGTGAGGAAATCTGCTTCGATGGAGATAAAAGGATGTTCGGTCGTGTGTGTGTGTGTGAGAGAGAGAGAGTGCGTGTGTTTGAGTGTGTGTGAGAGAGCGAGAGAGAAAGAGAGAGTGAGTGTGTGTGTGTGTGTGAGAGAGAGAGAAAGAGAGAGTGAGTGTGTGTGTGTGAGAGAAAGAGAGTGAGTGTGTGTGTGAGTGAGTGAGTGTGAGAGAGAGAGAGTGTGTGTGTGTGTGTGTGTTTGTATGAATTTAGAATATCTGTAAATGGTTTTCTCATGGTCTGCTCCATGTGTGTGTGTGTGTGTGTGTGTGTGTGTGTGTCTCCAGATCAGCAACTGAATCTCCCAGTGACTCCCGGTTTTCCTCAGTCATGATCGGCTCGATCCGCATTAATGTGGGAGGATTCCGGCGCCGGCTTCTCTCCACTCGACTCTCCCGTTTCCCCGAGACCCGTCTCGCTCGCTTGCTGAGCTGTCGATCCAGGGAGTCGATCCTGGAGCTGTGCGACGACTACGACGAGTCTGAGAGCGAGTTCTACTTCGACCGTAATCCCACGCTCTTCCCGTACGTCCTGAACTTCTACAACACGGGAAGACTCCACGTCATGGAGGAGCTCTGCATCTTCTCCTTCAGTCAAGAGATCGAGTACTGGGGCATCGACGAGCTGTTCCTCGACTCCTGCTGCAGGTCAGAGGTTAGGGTTCGAGTTTAATCTCAGGTCAGGGGCAGTAGTTTGAGTTTAATCTCAGGTTAGATGCTGTAGTTTGAGATTAATCTCAGATTAGATGCTGTAGTTTGAGTTTAATTTTAGATTAGATGCCGTTTTATCTGTAGTTTGAGTTTAATCTCAGGTTAGATGTTATAGTTTGAGTTTAATCTCAGGTTAGATGCTGTAGTTTGAGTTTAATCTCAGGTTAGATGTAGTTTGAGTTTAATCTCTGGAGATGTTATAGTTTGAGTTTAATCTCAGGTTAGATGTAGTTTGAGTTTAATCTCTGGAGATGTTATAGTTTGAGTTTAATTTCAGGTTAGATGTTATAGTTTGAGTTTAATCTCAGGTTAGAGGCTTTAGTTCGAGATTAATCTCAGGTTAGAGACTGTAGTTCCATATTAATCTTAGATTAGATGCTGTAGTTTGAGTTTTATTTTAGATTAGATGATGTTTTAGCTGTAGTTTGAGATTAATCTCAGGTTAGATAGTTTAGTTTGAGTTTAATCTCAGGTTAGACACTGTAGTTTGAGTTTAATCTCATGTTAGATAGTATAGTTTGAGTTTAATCTCAGGTTAGAGGCTGTAATTCGACATTTATCTCAGATTAGATGTTGTAGTTTGAGTTTTATTTTAGATTAGATGCCGTTTTATCTGTAGTTTGAGTTTAATCTCAGGTTAGAGGCTGTAGTTTGAGATTTATCTCAGGTTAGGTGTTATAGTTTGAGTTTAATCTCTGGTTAGAGGCTTTAGTTCGAGATTAATCTTAGATTTGATGCTGTAGTTTGAGTTTTATTTTAGATTAGATGCTGTTTTAGCTATAGTTTGAGTTTAATCTCAGGTTAGATGTTATAGTTTGAGTTTAATCTCAGGTTAGATGCTGTAGTTTGAGTTTAATCTCAGATTAGATGCTGTAGTTTGAGTTTAATCTCAGATTAGATGCTGTAGTTTGAGTTTAATCTCAGATTAGATGCTGTTTTATCTGTAGTTTGAGTTTAATCTCAGGTTAGATGTTATAGTTTGAGTTTAATCTCAGGTTAGATGTTATAGTTTGAGTTTAATCTCAGATTAGATGCTGTAGTTTGAGTTTAATCTCAGATTAGATGCTGTTTTATCTGTAGTTTGAGTTTAATCTCTGGTTAGATGCTGTAGTTTTGGTTTAATCTCAGTTACACTGTTAATTCTGTACCTCCATCTTGGATCTTCACCTGTAGTTCCCACAAGGCTTGTAAAGCGAGTGAATAACCACATTCACAAACACACTGCACAAGTGAAAATAACAACAGACACAACTTCAGCACATCTGTGTGTGTGTTCAGCTCTTTAAAGCTCTACGATCAGTCTGTTTTACACAGGTGAATAATATATTCCTCACACAGATATCATATATCATACTACATGATGTACAACCACGTATCTCCCTGAGACAGAAACAACAATCCCGTACAGGGGATCAAGACCATCACGTTGCTGAAAAGCCGTAACAACAGTATTTGTATTTGCCTTGCAGGAGCAGCTACCACTGCCGGAGGATGGATCCGGATCAGGACCGGGACGACGGGAGCGAAACCGCCAGCTCGACCTCATCGTTGGACGAGATCATGGAGTTCTACAGCGACGCCGGGAAATTCGACAAGCAGCTTCTAGGGAGCGTTCGCCGGAGAGTCTGGTTAATGCTGGACAATCCCGGATATTCCCTTCCCAGCCGCCTCATCAGCGTCTTCTCCATCCTGGTCCTGTTGGGCTCCATCGCCAGCATGTGCATGAACAGCATGAGCGAGTTCACTCGGGAAGATCCGCGCTTCCAGACCGTGGAGAATTTGGGAATAGCCTGGTTCACTTTGGAGCTTCTGGCTCGACTGTCCGTGGCTCCGGATCTCCTGCGATTCTTCGCACACCCGCTAAACCTGATCGATCTGGTGTCCATCCTGCCCTTCTATCTGACGCTAGTGATCGATCTGGTTGCGGAGAGCAGTCCTGCGCTGGCTAATCTGGGAAGAGTCGCGCAGGTGCTCCGGTTGACCAGGATCTTCCGGATCCTGAAGCTGGCTCGCCACTCCACGGGCCTGCGGTCTCTGGGAGCCACGCTCCGGAACAGCTATCGGGAGATCGGGCTCCTCCTGCTGTATCTCTCCGTCGGCGTCTCCTTCTTCTCCGTCATGGCCTACACCCTAGAGAAGGAGGAGAACGAGGGATTGAACACCATCCCGGCCGGCTGGTGGTGGGCCACGGTTAGCATGACCACGGTGGGATACGGAGACGTCGTTCCCGGATCCGTGGTGGGAAAGCTCACGGCGTCGGCCTGTATATTAGCGGGAATACTGGTGGTGGTGCTTCCCATCACGCTGATATTCAACAAGTTTTCCCTGTTTTATAAGAGGCAGAAGCAGCTGGAGATCATCATGAGGAGCTGCGAGTTCGAGCAGGGAATGAAGGAGCCTCCGTCTGTCAATCTGAGGAACTATTACGCTCATAAAGTCAAGACGCTGATGGCCAGTCTGTCCAACATGAGCCGCAGTTCTCCCAGCGATCCCAGTCTGAGCGGCTCCCTGCGTTAGCCGTGCCGTCTGCTAGCGTGTTCTGCGTCTGCACGCCCGGACTGAGCTCGGTCCGACTGATCAATCTGGATGTGGTGTTTACACGACCCCTGAACTGCTGATCGGGTTGATGTGTGTGTTTATACGTCACAAGCTTAAATCGGGATATATGTTTGATATGCACGAGTATACAGTTTCTCCGACACTGGTTCTTTATTTGTTTTAAATAGCAGACTCGATATCCGTCTCTGGGCACGATTAGTAGATTAGGAGACCCCTGTGCCGCTGCTTATATTCCTCACACAGTTAAACTACCCAAACCCAGTGGTGTGTGTGTGTGTGTGTGTGTGTGTGTGTGTGTGTGTGTGAGAGAGTCTGACGTCCGGCGGCACTACACATATGCAGACAACGAGAATAATAGGATGAGCTCGTTTATACAACACTTTATTCAACAGCAGAACAGCTCGTTCCACGCATCATTACGCTATTTCTACTCCATTATTGCAGCGTCATTACACTATTTCTGCGTCATTACGATATCGCTACGTCATTACGGTATTTCTACGTTAGTATTTCTATGCCATTATTTATGCGTCATTACGCTATTTCTACGTCATTACGATATCGCTACATCGTTACGCTATTTCTACGTCATTACGATATCGCTACATCGTTACGCTATTTCTACATCATTACGATATCGCTACATCATTACGGTTTTTCTACATCATGACACTATTTCTACGTCATTATTGCTGTGTCATTACGCTATTTCTACGTCATTAAGCTATTTCTACATCATTACAATATCGCGACATTAGGCAATTTCTACATCTTTACGCTATTTCTACCCCAGACAGCAAACTGACATTGAATCAACGTGGAAACGACGTCTCTCATGACATCAAAACAACGTTGATTTTGCTCATCGAATTAATGTTGAACCAACGTCAGATGCGGCATTCTTCAAAGCTAAATGAAAATCAAAAATTGGTTTGCTTTCATAACGTTGAAACAACGTTGATTTCAAGTTGATTTTCTGTTAGTTTTGAAGATTGGCGCGTCTAACGTTGGTTTAACGTTAATTCGATGAGCAAAACAAGGTCAGATCATCGTTGTTTCGATGTCATGTTTCCACGTTGATTCAATGTCAGTTTGCTATCTGGGACGTCATTACACTATTTCTACATCATTACGGTATCGCTACGTCATTATGCTATTTCTACATCATTACGATATCGCTACGTCATTACGCTATTTCTACATCATCGCACATGCGCAGTCTTTCAGTTTCGGTTTTCAATTCGATCAAGTGTTTACATGTTCTCTCGATTGATTAGAAAAGGAATAAACACCGCTTTCAATCGATTCAAATCGACTGATCAAGGAGTTGAGCCGTCGATGCAATAACTAGCGGGTTATTTGGTTGGATGTAAACGTCGCCAGCGTGTGTTCATACGGGCTGGAAAGGGGTTCGTCCCGACGTCCTTCATTCATACAGAGGAGAGCGGGAACAACATGACTTCACTTTCTCAGTTTGGGTAAGTCCACTTCAGGTTCAGTGAATTTATGTTTTTCCGCATTATGTTCAACCATCTAAGATAATGATGTGGTTATGTTTCATTCGAAGCATTAAACAACGATCTCAACTTATAATAACAGATGTAAGATAAAATCAATTTTATTTCATTGTAGAATAAATACAAAAAACATTATTTATCAAGAAATAAGTGTTCAGTGAAATCTGTGTGTGACAGTGAGCCCCACTGAAGTCTATGAGTGTAGGAGTGTGTGTGTGTGTGTGTGTGTATGTGTGTATGTGTGTGTGTGTTGATGTGTGTCACACGGGTGTTCTTGTGTCCTTGTTCTGTGCCTTTCACAACACCAGTGTCTGAATCGGGTCGGCCTATTAATGGGCAGAAACGTGTTTGTTACACGTGTGGATTTATGATATTTCCAGCTCATAATTTTATTTTCCCTTTTGCTTGAAGAGAATTTATCCTGTATTATGACTGTTAAGATGTTTTGCTTTGTCATTTTTACCATGAGACCTTTACAGGTGTGTGTGTGTGTGTCATTATCCTCATCAGTGGGACTCTGTCTCCCTCTGCTGGAGAGGAGATGCAGTGCAGGAGCCGTGAGGAGAGTGATGGAGTCTGAGAGTGTCTACACCTGTAAACATCACAGTTGAACTGGAGTAGACAGAGCAGAACAGCAGCTGAGGCTCATGGGAAGAGAAGTGAATTATTAATTGTTCTAGTGATGGGAAGTCTGGTTCTTTTCCACGAGCCGGTTCTTTCGGACAGTTCGTTTCAATGAACCGGTTCACCAGTTCTTTTACGTCCTCGTGTAATGACGTCAGTTCTATCGTCCCGCCGGTGATTTGAATCATAACTCTTCAGTTAAATATCAGTAATCATCGTCATAATCAAATTAGATGAGTATCTTACATTTCCGTTTTGCAAATGAACCCTGTCCAGGCGATGTGCAAACGCGGATGTTTTACATGTTTTGAAAATAAAAGTGAATAAAGTGTCCTTTTGTTTGGTTTGTTATTAAATAATCTTGCATTTCGGCTCCTTATCCCCATCCTCGGTTCGCCTGCGCTCATGGATCCGCATGTGGAAGTACAACAAACAAAAAAGCTTGATGAATTGCACTACTTAAAGCTCCAGTAGGGAGTATTTTGAGAAAACGTTGATTTAGCCTGAATATGGCCTCGTTTACACTGCATGGTTCAAGTGACCCAAATCCGATTTTTTCTTCTCATGTGGCACAGATCGGATATGACCGGTGAACGTGTAAGCCGGAAAAAAAACGCATGGATTCCGATTTTCTCAGATCGGATTCAGCCCTCATTCATATGTAAATCGGATATGAATCAGATACGTGCATTTCGGTGTGCCATGTAAGCAGACAAATCGGATATTCCCCAGTAAACGCGAGTCATGCGTCATTAAAAACTGCGCGATTATAGGCGCCAGCCGCGCGATGGAAGAAAGGATACACACAGTGGAGCAATGTGGAGGTTTCATGTCTTTTGAGTGTTTGGGGTGAAGAGTGCAGGCAAAAATGCAGGATTGGTACAGAAATAAATCCGTTTTTGAAGACATTTCACAAGATATGAGGCGTTGTTTTAAGTGCTCACGGCCAGAGCCTTTTTTTCTCCGCCGTACGAGACCAATGTTTTGATGACTTATTATATTGTGGAAAGAAAAAAAAATTATTCGCATCTGCATCCATTGAATTTCGTGCTGTTTTGCTTAATTTCCCGGTTCAGAACCATCAGAACGTCTGCATTTGGTAGTTTCAGCAGTGTATAGTGTGAATGCAAAAATCGGATATGAGTCACTTTTAAACGATGATGTAAGCAGGTCGTCAAAAAAATCGGATATAGTCAGAAAATCGGATTTGGGCATCAAGACCTGCAGTGTAAATGCAGCCTATTAGAACTAGCAGAATTTACAGGTCCCACCCTCTTGCTACGACAGGAATATCAATGGATTACCGGTTGATAATCTTGATAACGGGTGAAAGACGAATTTACAGGAACGGAGCAAGCGGTAAGTGTGTGATGATCAAGGCCAGTTTATATATATGCGAAAAGCTGATAAAGACACAAAAGCTGTATTTAGATTGAAGTCTTCACTGTTAGTGTTGCACATATAAGCAGTTTTATATAGTGACAGAGATTATAATGTTATTCCCCAATACTGATTTACATTTATCAGACACTTTTATCCAAAGCGATTTACAACTGAGGACTAAACCAAGCGAGTCATTGTGAAGGGGCAAGAACAACACAAGAAGTGCTCACAAATGTCTTGAACAGTGAACGTGTGTTAGAGACGCTGTTGATCTTGTTGTGGAAGTATGAAGATTTTGCAGCATGAACATCAGTAGAAAAGTCAGAGAGCAGAGATCGATACCTACTGAGGTCAGAGGTTCTTTTGATTTGTGCCATTTCCTCTCCGCTGCCCTGAGTTCAGTCCGGTGTTCACGAAGAACCTCAGATAACCAGGAGCTGGAGGTAGCAGCGCTGTTATGTGCCTTCACCTCCATACTAAAGCAAAAAACAGGGCTGTGACATCCTACTCTGACCTCTGACCCCCGAACACTCGCTCACACTCTCAATGTTTCCCTCTAGATGCAGGACCTGATGGGTCCCCTGATGCAGGACTTGATGGGCCCCCTGATGCAGGACTTGATGGGTCCCCTGATGCAGGACCCGATGGGCCCCCTGACGCAGGACCCGATGGGCCCCCTGACGCAGGACCCGATGGGCCCCCTGACGCAGGAGCCGATGGGCCCCCTGACGCAGGAGCCGATGGGCCCCCTGACGCAGGAACCGATGGGCCCCCTGACGCAGGAGCCGATGGGCCCCCTGACGCAGGTCCCGATTGGCCCCCTGACGCAGGTCCCGATGGGCCCCCTGACGCAGGAGCCGATGGGCCCCCTGACGCAGGAGCCGATGGGCCCCCTGACGCAGGACCCGATGGGCCCCCTGACGCAGGAGCCGATGGGCCCCCTGACGCAGGAGCCGATGGGCCCCCTGACGCAGGACCCGATGGGCCCCCTGACGCAGGAGCCGATGGGCCCCCTGACGCAGGACCCGATGGGCCCCCTGACGCAGGACCCGATGGGCCCCCTGACGCAGGAGCCGATGGGCCACCTGACGCAGGAGCCGATGGGCCCCCTGACGCAGGTCCCGATGGGCCCCCTGACGCAGGTCCCGATGGGCCCCCTGACGCAGGAGCCGATGGGCCCCCTGACGCAGGACCCGATGGGCCCCCTGACGCAGGACCCGATGGGCCCCCTGACGCAGGACGCGATGGGCCCCCTGACGCAGGTCACGATGGGCCCCCTGACGCAGGTCACGATGGGCCCCCTGACGCAGGTGCCGATGGGCCCCCTGACGCAGGTGCCGATGGGCCCCCTGACGCAGGACCCGGTGGGCCCCCTGACGCAGGACCCGGTGGGCCCCCTGACGCAGGACCCGGTAGGCCCCCTGACGCAGGAGCCGATGGGCCCCCTGACGCAGGTCCCGATGGGCCCCCTGACGCAGGACCCGATGGGCCCCCTGACGCAGGAGCCGATGGGCCCCCTGACGCAGGTCCCGATGGGCCCCCTGACGCAGGACCCGATGGGCCCCCTGACGCAGGACCCGATGGGCCCCCTGACGCAGGAGCCGATGGGCCCCCTAACGCAGGCGCCGATGGGCCCCCTGACGCAGGAGCCGATGGGCCCCCTGACGCAGGACCCGATGGGCCCCCTGACGCAGGAGCCGATGGGCCCCCTGACGCAGGTCCCGATGGGCCCCCTGACGCAGGAGCCGATGGGCCCCCTGACGCTGGAGCCGATGGGCCCCCTGACGCTGGAGCCGATGGGCCCCCTGACGCAGGAGCCGATGGGCCCCCTGACGCAGGACCCGATGGGCCCCCTGACGCAGGACCCGATGGGCCCCCTGACGCAGGACCCGATGGGCCCCCTGACGCAGGAGCCGATGGGCCCCCTGACGCAGGACCCGATGGGCCCCCTGACGCAGGTCCCGATGGGCCCCCTGACGCAGGTCCCGATGGGCCCCCTGACGCAGGTCCCGATGGGCCCCCTGACGCAGTAGCCGATGGGCCCCCTGACGCAGTAGCCGATGGGCCCCCTGACGCAGGACCCGATGGGCCCCCTGACGCAGGTCACGATGGGCCCCCTGACGCAGGTCACGATGGGCCCCCTGACGCAGGTGCCGATGGGCCCCCTGACGCAGGTGCCGATGGGCCCCCTGACGCAGGACCCGGTGGGCCCCCTGACGCAGGACCCGGTGGGCCCCCTGACGCAGGACCCGGTGGGCCCCCTGACGCAGGTCCCGATGGGCCCCCTGACGCAGGACCTGATGGGCCCCCTGACGCGATGGGCCCCCTGACGCAGGACCCGATGGGCCCCCTGACGCAGGAGCCGATGGGCCCCCTGACGCAGGTCCCGATGGGCCCCCTGACGCAGGACCCGATGGGCCCCCTGACGCAGGACCCGATGGGCCCCCTGACGCAGGCGCCGATGGGCCCCCTGACGCAGGAGCCGATGGGCCCCCTGACGCAGGACCCGATGGGCCCCCTGATGCAGGAGCCGATGGGCCACCTGACGCAGGAGCCGATGGGCCCCCTGACGCAGGTCCCGATGGGCCCCCTGACGCAGGACCCGATGGGCCCCCTGACGCAGGTCCCGATGGGCCCCCTGACGCAGGTCCCGATGGGCCCCCTGACGCAGGTCCCGATGGGCCCCCTGACGCAGGTCCCGATGGGCCCCCTGACGCAGGAGCCGATGGGCCCCCTGACGCAGGACCCGATGGGCCCCCTGACGAAGGATCCGATGGGCCCCCTGACGCAGGAGCCGATGGGCCCCCTGACGCAGGAGCCGATGGGCCCCCTGACGCAGGACGCGATGGGCCCCCTGACGCAGGTCGCGATGGGCCCCCTGACGCAGGTCCCGATGGGCCCCCTGACGCAGGTGCCGATGGGCCCCCTGACGCAGGTGCCGATGGGCCCCCTGACGCAGGACCCGGTGGGCCCCCTGACGCAGGAGCCGGTGGGCCCCCTGACGCAGGAGCCGATGGGCCCCCTGACGCAGGTCCCGATGGGTCCACTGACGCAGGTCCCGATGGGCCCCCTGACGCAGGTGCCGATGGGCCCCCTGACGCAGGTGCCGATGGGCCCCCTGACGCAGGAGCCGATGGGCCCCCTGACGCAGGAGCCGATGGGCTCCCTGACGCAGGACCCGATGGGCCCCCTGACGCAGGAGCCGATGGGCCCCCTGACGCAGGAGCCGATGGGCCCCCTGACGCAGGTCCCGATGGGTCCACTGACGCAGGTCCCGATGGGCCCCCTGACGCAGGTGCCGATGGGCCCCCTGACGCAGGTGCCGATGGGCCCCCTGACGCAGGAGCCGATGGGCCCCCTGACGCAGGAGCCAATGGGCTCCCTGACACAGGACCCGATGGGCCCCCTGACGCAGGAGCCGATGGGCCCCCTGACGCAGGAGCCGATGGGCCCCCTGAAGCAGGACCCGAGGGGCCCCCTGAAGCAGGACCCGATGGGCCCCCTGACGCAGGACCCGATGGGCCCCCTGACGCAGTGCCCGATGGGCCCCTTGACGCAGGGCCCGATGGGCCCCCTGACGCAGGAGCCGATGGGCCCCCTGACGCAGGACCCGATGGGCCCCCTGACGCAGGACCCGATGGGCTCCCTGACGCAGGACCCAATGGGCCCCCTGACGCAGGACCCGATGGGCCCCCTGACGCAGGAGCCGATGGGCCCCCTGACGCAGGACCCGATGGGCCCCCTGACGCAGGACCCGATGGGCCCCCTGACGCAGGCGCCGATGGGCCCCCTGACGCAGGAGACGATGAACACTATTTATATTTAATATTTATATATAAACAATATGAATGTAAGCCAGAGGAGAACTGGCCCCGACTGAGCCTGGGTTCTCCCAAGGTTTTTCTCTCCATCCAATCTGATGGAGTTTTGGTTACTTGCCACTGTCGCCTTGCTTTTGGCTTGCTTTGGGTTGCTTGGTCGGGGTTATTTAATATTTAATATTTAACAATATTATCGATCTGTGTTGTACTACTTTCATGTTATCACTGTGAAGCTGCTTTGATACAATCTGTATTGTGAAAAGCGCTATATAAATAAATTTGACTTGACTTGACCCTGATGCAGGACCTGATGGGCCCCCTGATGCAGGACCTGATGGGCCGCCTGATGAGGTTCGTGATGGGCCCCCTGATGCAGGACCTGATGGGCCGCCTGATGCAGGACGTGATGGGCCCCCTGATGCAGGACGTGATGGGCCCCCTGATGCAGGACCTGATGGGCCGCCTGATGCAGTTCGTGATGGGCCCCCTGATGCAGGACCTGATGGGCCCCCTGATGCAGGACCTGATGGGCCCCCTGATGCAGCTCTGCCTGGAGGCCCTGCTGAGAGAACAGCCACAGCTGCTCGATGGAAAGCAGGTGTGTGTGTGTGAGTGTGTGTGTGTGTGTGTGTGTGTGTGTGTGAGTGTGTGAGACCAGCTAACTCAATTAGTGCTGAAAAATAGATGACCACATCACACACTCATCTGAACTTCTCGTCTGACCCATCACGTCTGCGATTCAGGCACAGATGGAGTGTTTTCATGCACTGGAAGTGACAGTAGTGTGTGTGTGTGTGTGTGTGTGTGTGAATGACACGTCTGCTGTCTTAATGCTGTCATGTTAATCACTTCAAACATCGCCGCATGTTCTCATGATGTGTGTCCGGAGGAATGTCTGAGAGGAGAGATGACTGTAATCAGAGAGTGTTAAACACACACTCCACCCGATGTCTTCTGTTGAGTGTAAAGACTGAACGTCTTTCGGTTTATGACATGAGGGCGAGGAAATCATGATGACAGAATAATGATTTATGATGAGTTAATGCTCACTCTCCACTAGTTCTGTCTGTTTCTGTGCGAGTCACAGTGTCCGTAATGTGTGTCACCTTTGTGTGTGTGTGTGTGTGTGTGTGTGCTCGATTTAGGGATCAGACTAGTTAATCTCAGAGCATGAGTGGACTGAATGCAGCAGCTACACACACACACACACACACTCAGCACAGGAAATGATGCGTGTCTCGGAGCATGTACTCATACGGGAGCAAATAGGAGGAAGGATTATGTGTGTGTTTTATTTCTTGAGCCATAACTGATGATGACGATGATGATGAAGGGGTGATGCTGAAGGACGTGTGTGTATGTGTGTGTGTGTGTGTGTCTGAAGGTTTCAGACATGTGAATCCCTGCTGTATCTGGAACATTCTCTCTGAGGGCCTGAAATAGCAGCGCAGACACTGACCGGTGTTAACTAATCAGTGCTCATTAACCCATCCTCTCACACACACACAATGTTCTTCTACAGAGTGTGTAAATGATGATGTTTGAGTTCTTCTCGCACTGCATTGTGGGAGTGTGTCCTCGGGCCTCGTGAGAGAGCCGTATCTTGGAGCTGCGCCCGTCTGCTATCAGCGCAGATCTCTGACCCTGAGAACACACACATAATGCCTTTATAATGCAACCTTTTACCAAAGCAGCCTTTGTCCTAAACACACACACACACGAATCGAGGTGACATGATATGATCGTCATTAGACGTCCACAGAGACATTAGCGCCCGTAATGCCTTCCTAACACACACTCTCATTCTCCAAACTCCTATAGCAACATGAGTGTGTCTGCGCTAATCACACACACCTTCTGCCAGGCAGTGTGTTTATGGCCAGCGGCGACAGACCGACACACAGACAGAGAGAGAGGAGGGCGAGCGAGGGCCATGGTGACGCCGGGGAGTCGTAGGTCTCGGCGATGGTGTGTGTGATACGAGCCGTTATCTTATCAGTGTCATCAGGAGATGCGCAGGCGGCCGATAACACACACACACACACTCCGGCGAGACTGAGTCCTTCACTCACATTACCACTGAGATGCTCGATTAACCTTTGAGCGCAGCTCGCAGCCGATCGGGTCTCTACTCTGAGGTTTATTCTTGTCAATCAGAATCCAGAGCTGGAGCGGCTGCGGGACTCGTCCGCTGTCTTTATGTCGTCATGTCTTCAGCCGAATAGAACTTAAGGTTTTTGAGGGAATCCTGATCTCGTAATGTGTGTCGCATCACAGCTCGTGTAGGACCAGCATTACTGGATAAAGTAAATGTGTGTTTTGTTGTAAACGTCGCTGGTTTGTCTAGATCAGACTCGTATTCATCGGCCGGATCGTGTCGAGACTTTGAAGCTGCACTGAAACTCACATCTGACCTTTGACCTGTTGGACCCCATTGAAGACAGTGTATGGAGAAATCCTGGCGTGTTTATTTATTTATTTAATTGACCAGGAACACAACATAATAAACAAACGCAAAATAGCCATATCGCAGAAACCATACACATCCTGATCAGACATTAAAACATTTACACCGCTCCATAAAACGGGCTGTAGAGTGAGTCTGAACACAGCGAGAGATGGACGCGTTTCATGCGTCGTTGACCATAATTACTAAAGCTGATCTACATATTTCTGTGTGGATAATTGGCGTCTTGACTAAAAGTTTGTGTTGATCTAATTTTAGATACTAGTATAGTGTGTCACCAAACTAGATAGAATATAGACTGGGCTGATTTACCCAGGAAAGCCGTTAAAATAAAAATCAACATAATAATAATAATGATAATAGGTTTATATTATATAGCACCTTTCAGAAAACTCGAGGTTGCTTTACAATAAAGTACAAATAAACATGACTTAGAAACAATACAAATAAATTGAGATGAATCACCTAATAGATAGTGGTACATAAACATAGAATTCAAGGGAAACAAGAAGCAAAACACGACCTTTCCTCCTTAACCACGTTATCCTCAAAAACCTTCATTTCCTTTCGACTGAAGAAGGATAGACATGAACATCGTGGAGGACGTGAACTAGCGAGTAAACTATCAGGAGATTTTAATCCTGTAGAAGTGAACTAGTCTGTTAAAGCGACAGGCGACGAAACTGCCTTATATAGTTATCATTACCGTTATAGTCATCGTTATAGTTATCATTATCGTTATAGTTATCGTTACTGTTATAGTCATCGTTATAGTTATAATTATCGTTATAGTTATCGTTACTGTTATAGTTATAGTTATTACTAGGGCTGGGTATTGAGACAAATTTCACAATTCGATTCGATTTCAATTCACAAGCTTGCAATTCGATTCGATTTCGATTCAATATTGATTATTTTTGATATCAGTTCCAATAAATGGCCATTTTTCTGAAGGGAATCAAATCTCTGAACTAATGCTGTGAACTATGGGAGTCTAGTTGTAGCCTATAGGCTTCATTAGCCTAATATGAAGGTCATAATCAACTGTTTTGTAGCTATACAAACACTTAAATTACACTTTTATTTATTTTTATAATAAGAAGATTATGTGAAATATAAACATTTAAATGGTGGCTGTCATAAAAACTTGCCAGATTTATTCAAATATGCATTAAATATAGAAGAACATTAAGATTATAATGCATATGTAATATGGTGTATACAGTATATTTATCAAAATGCTCCTCTCTAGAGTTATTTTTTCTAGCTGACTAACGAGTTTATGTGGGTTTTCTGAGGTAAATATGACGATACATTGATTACAAGCTGTTTAACTGACGTCTTTCCACGGTTGAAACGCTGATTGAGTGAATCAATGTGTCATGATCCGGATTTGGATCAGTTGTCCTCTATCTTTAACACACTTTCAGATGCTCATTCATGTTTATTTGGCGCTGTGACTGGGATTATTAAGCCGGAAGAGAGATTAAAGTGACAAAACGCTATTTATGTTTTTGAATTTCTAAAGAAAATGGACATAATTTGAAAATTGAGACTTTGTTTCATATAAATAGTAACAAAGGACAAAGATTATTGAGAGTTTTTGGATGCGCGCAGCCGCGATACAATGATCCATTCATTTAAATGAAACAGGATGACTAATCGATTCTTGAGACTTAAGAATCCATATCGGTTCGTAAAAACGAGAATCGTTTAGTATCGAGAAATTGATATTTATTACCCAGCCCTAATCATTTTAGTTATAGTTATCATTGTAGTCGTTATAGTTATAGTTATCGCACTTAAGAACAATGATTATCAGCATGCATGTCTTTCTCAGAAGTGGACACTTGACTGTGGCAGCACACAGTGTTCATTTACAACAGCCTTTCTCTGATCGGGGTGTGTATGAGTGTGTGTATGAGTGTGTGTATGAGTGTGTGTGTGAGTGTGTGTGTATGAGTGTGTGCATGAGTGTGTGTATGAGTGTGTGTTTGAGTGTGTGTATGAGTGTGTGTGTATGAGTGTGTGTGTGTGTCAGTGTTGTTCATGGAGTCCTCCAGTGGTCCGGCTCGGCGCTGCGGTCCGGGGATGAGCTGGGAATAGCGCGCGACTCCTCCCTGCCCGCTTTATTACGAGCAAAGGTCTCCAGCAGCTGGCACTGCGAGGTCCACTATCTTATCTCCCATCGGCCGTAAATCCTGGCCTGAGGACAGCGGCGACAGACAGCAGAGGAACATCTTCTTTCTGACCTTCACATCCTGAGAGCCGAGAGAAACACTCAGAGGAGTGAACCACTCTTCCTTATCTGATTACATTCATGCAAAGTCATGCGTGCCTCAAATCCACGTACAATAACAGCATACTCATCTCGTCTCGTCGTCTGACACTGAGGGTCACACAACTCAGTCCGTCACTCTTTAAACAAAGCGTTTGATTTGCTGTAGAATGGATGCCCGGATCTTAAACGTTTGAAATCTTTAATACTGTTGACTGGTAGCAGGAGTTTACTGGGCCATCTCGCCATTTAATCACCAATTAACTACTGTAAACTGTTATCTTTGGGGAGACACACCTTTGAACGCTATCGTGGATCAGCAGCGAGTGATAAAACTCTTCACAGAACTCACCGTGACATTCAGCCGTTCTCAGACGGGAAACTTACTTTTAAAAGGATTGCAATGTTGCTTTACCCCTTTAAAAGAACTAATTGCGTTACTTTGTTGCTTTTTATGGAAAGTAATGCATTACATGACTTTAGCGTTACTGTTTCTGACCTGAAACAGTGTTTGTTTGTTTTTCAAAACTGTGTTTTTTTGGCCCTTTCACAGCAGAAGTGTGTAGTATTTCACTGTTTTTGTTCATTTTGAGTGAGTGAGATGGGTAAACGGCTGCTCACATTTATTCTGAAACTAAGATGCACACACACACGCAGGAGAGAGCGTAAATCTGGTGATTGACCCGGCTGACATCGGCCGCTCAGTGGAAGGGTAGTTGTGCTGAGCTGATATGATTTATCTTGACGGTCTGATAAAAACATGACTCCACCAGTGAGTTTATTGTGCTGGGAATCTCGTGTGCTGTCATTCAGTTCAGGGCTGAGATTATATTGCTGGGATTATGAATGATGATGATGTTGTTGGAGTGTGTTTTTGAGTGAATGTGCGTTCTGTAACACACCGAGGCTGTTTCGCAAACGCCATCATAAACTACTGTTTTACTGTCATAAAGCGAGGTGTGTTTATGGCCGTGTGTATCTGCATCTGTGCTCACACTCTTTTATAAGGAGCTTGTTAAAAATCAAATGCAAATGTTATTGAATTAAAGAGCAAACAGCCGCTGCTGGTCTTTACGGACGCGTGAACGAGTGTGTGCCGAACGCTGATTGTTGCTCAGGTTGCAGGTTTGATGTTTCGTGTTGTCGGCAGTGAGGCGATGTGTGTTTATCTGCTGGTGAAAGGAGTGTGTGTGTGCTCATGTCGCTCGTGGAAAACACCGTGGAAACACCTCTCAGTTCTCCTTCAGGTCCTGTAGCTCAGCTCGTCTCAGATCGCCCAAAAAAGTGTGGCAGTTGGTTGCTCGAGCATTTTTTATTTTCCTAATTTCTTGTTGTGAGTAATGATTGTAAAAATATTTCATGAAAATAGCATGACAATGAAACTGGTCAAGCATCCTCTACTGAAGCCCTTTAAACACTCGAGCCCTCGGACACATCAGGCGTTTAGATTGGCAGAAACTAACAGAGATGCTTGTCCAAAAACAACAAGAAAAGTGTCTCTCTTCAGTTACAGCAGCGTTCAGTGTGTGTGTGTGTGTGTGTGTGTGTGTGTGTGTGTGTGAACATGAGCAGCGAATCTCGTAAGCAGTTTGTAGCACTACAGCGGGAGAGCGGATTGGGCTTTAGGGACGAGTGTGTGATCCAGTTTCTGCTGTAGTCCGGTCGGTCAAGGAGTCTCAGCAGGTCCAGATGACCCGATGACACACACACTCGCACACGGGTCCAGCTGTGTGTGTGTGTGTGTGTGTGTGTGATTCTGCTTCATGTCACACAGACCCCATATGTCACGTCTCTTATTGCTAGATGATCTCACATGATCTGAAACACACGGCAAACACATTACAAACACTCACGGTTAAAGTAAAACACAAGCATTCATTGACAGGCAGTGTATCATGACTGCACACACACACACACACACACACACACACTTCTGAGAGTAAAACACTCCTAAAGCACAGAGAACTGCAGAAATGCACAGGATCAGATGCATTTCTGGGTTTGGACGCGAAATAGACTGACACAGACGTGAGACAGGTGTGTATGATCTATGATGTGAGACAGGTGTGTATGGTTTGTTGACTGAGGATGCTCAAAATACTTTTCTATTTTTTTCCTGGTTAGTTGACTGGTTAGTTGACTGGTTGGTTGACTGGTTAGTTGACTGGTTGGTTGACTGGTTAGTTGACTTGTTTGTTGACTGGTTAGTTGACTGGTTTGTTGACTGGTTAGTTGACTGGTTGGTTGACTGGTTAGTTGACTGGTTGGTTGACTGGTTGGTTGACTGGTTAGTTGACTTGTTTGTTGACTGGTTAGTTGACTGGTTTGTTGACTGGTTAGTTGACTGGTTGGTTGACTGGTTAGTTGACTGGTTGGTTGACTGGTTGGTTGACTGGTTAGTTGACTTGTTTGTTGACTGGTTAGTTGACTGGTTTGTTGACTGGTTAATTGACTGGTTAGTTGACTGGTTGGTTGACTGGTTAGTTGACTGGTTGGCTGACTGGTTGGTGGGTGGGTGGGTGGGTGGGTTAGTTTGCTGTGGTTGTGATGTCATTGGGTGTCATCATGCTGAATGTTCTGCCGTGTGTTCGATGTCAGGCCTGGACAGTGACTCAGGCGTGTTCCTCCTGCTAATCGTTTTAGGAAGAGTTCCACCACGAGTGATTAATCAAAGCGGGAAAGCCGACATCAGCTGAGGCTGCTCTGCATTTCCTGCTCGGATTGGACACTATTAGCAGTTAATTGGAACCTTGTTTGGCAAGAAAGAGTCGGACAGAATGAGAGGATGTGTGTGTGTGTGTGTGTGTGTGTTCATCACTGCTGAATCCTGGAGTTTAGTGTTCAACGGAGTGTGTGTCTGATTGTAGGAAATGTTGCTGTGTGTGTTTCTATGTACGATACCAAGGTTGGACACATCCACTTTTCCAAATTGAGAGCAAACTAGAGGTCAAACATGTCAGCTGAGCGTGTGTGTGTGTGTGTGTGTGTGTGTGGATGGTTTCCTCAGGTCAGCAGGTCCAGAGGAGATGGTCAATGTGTGTGTGTGTGTGTGAATGAGAGCTTGTCCATGCGTGTCTGCAGAACAAACCTCCGGGAGGAAATAGTAGTAAGACCTGAGAACACAGCGGAAAGGCTTGTGGGGTTTTTAATGGAAAAGAGAATTTAAACTTCAAGCATGCGATCACCACATTAAAGTGTGTGTTCTGGATCTGACCGCCGGCATGCGGTTCCTCTGCTTTTCATTAGACCTCACGATTCCTTCAGTTGATTTGGCAAATTAACTTACAAGAGGCAGAACACACCATTCAGACTGGAAACGAGCGTAGCAGCAAATTGCGTTTATCAAAAACACACTTGAGGAGTGTTTACCTTACGTGATCTGACGGAGGGAGGACCGAGCGAGAGCGAACCTGCGAAGCGCATCCTTCACTTTATGGCTCGACTCCATCAGAGATCAGTCTGAGCGGGTGATGATGTTAGAGTGAACACACACACATACTCACTCTCTCACTCACACACACATACACTTTCACTCTTACACACACACTCGTAACACAGGCTCCTGCTGCTGGAAGTGTATGATATTCACGAGAGGCTCATCGACGCGAGCGGATCAGACACGTTTGAGTCACTCACAGTAATGCCGTTCTCGCCGTCTCAGGAAATGTTGATTTTATTAATGTCTACGTACCTCTGAGAAGGTATTTGGGGTTTTAATAGGGGTGTGAGCAGTTTATGACACTGACGTGAGCGAGAAATGATTGCTGGAGTGGGACGCTGGTGGCTGTGAATGGGCAGGCTCTGGGAGGTCCAAATGAGCTGAGAGAGAGAGAGAGAGAGAGAGAGAGAGTTAGCTAATCCAGTCAAGTCACCGTCGTTTATATACTTCACAGTGATAAACAGGCGAATATCAGAATCACTGCTGAAACTTCATCAAATATGACACAAACTTAGAGTCAGGAGTGAAGCAGCTTTACAGAAGAAGAGAGAGTCATCACTCAGATCAGTTCACTGTTAGTTCAGTTCAGTTCAATAACTGTTGCAAAATTAGTCCGCAATGAAACTCTAATCAGCTGCAGCTCTGCAGAACACAGTGGCTCGATCTTCGGTTTGTTCTGGTACGACACACACACTCATTCTCTGCGTCTGAGCAGAACCGTCTGGCACACACTGACACACGCAGAGCTGATTTATGGGGCTTCAGCTTTAGGATGTACCAGGGTTTTATTAAACACCTTCTGGGGGCCCGACGGCGGCTGGATCATCCCGTTTAAGAGTTTCTCCTCAGGTCACTCAGAACTTCCCTCGACTCCCGGCCAAGCAATTAAAGAGGCCGAAGCCGGGATGCGATGCAGACGTCTCAGCTGTTCAGAGAACCCGTGATTCTGCCAATATGTTCTGCATTTGATGGTGCAAGCGAGAGCGGGGATGGATTTCACATGTGCGTCGGAGGGAGGGATTCTCCGAGACCCAGCTTTTCCGTGCGGATCTGCCTGTAAACCCGCACACCGGCATCGCTCCGACGGCTGGATTTATAAATCCCTCCTAATGTCGCCATGGAGGCATTCCGGCTCTAAATGGTGGAATTGATGGCTCGCCCCCTCGGTAACGGCACACTTGATGATTATAAATGAAGTCGTAAATAAAGCCGCTGGACTTTTACAGATCTTGGCACGGTAGAGGCAGTAGTTCTGCCTGACCCGCCGAGGTCAACGTTTAACAGATTGCTGCCGTGGAGCGAGAGAGAACCGTGTTAAACATCATCATTATCTCCAGCGTTTCCTCCGCAGCTGGATCTGGAACAATGTAGTCATGACTGAGTCCTAGAGGAACAAAAGACACGCTGCTGGTCCACGAGCCTCATTTGGA
Source organism: Cyprinella venusta (assembly GCA_038021265.1). NCBI lineage: Eukaryota > Metazoa > Chordata > Actinopteri > Cypriniformes > Leuciscidae > Cyprinella > Cyprinella venusta. The sequence continues at coordinate 35,205,221 of CM075874.1, forward strand.
CGACAGGAAATGAACAGAGATGAGAACTCGATACTCGGGAGTTTACGACTCTGGCAGACTCTGACGTGAACGAGCTCATCTCGGCAAACAAGTTCCTCATCCACTGAACTGAAACGAATGTTTTACAGGCCGCATAAATCCACAGATATTGTGCTAATATATTCATCTGTACATCTATATCTATGCTAATAATTCAATTGTTTGAATGGGCACACACGTTTCACAAAACTATTCAAATCAATCAAGTCTTCCTTTTACTACAACTCGAAATTCATAAATGTACAGCTTTTACACAAAAACCATCAGACGTTACCACAACCTGAACTCAAAATCAGCGAAACGTTCACACACACGCAGAACTGAAGAGGAGAAGAATCCAACAAAGAAGGAAGAGGAAGAGGAAGGAGGAGAGAAAGAGGAAGTAGAAGAGGAAGGGAGGAGAGAAAGAGGAAGTAGACGAGGAAGAGGAAGGAGATGTTTTTTGTTTAGAATAGCAATAATTTCTGATGTGTCAATTTTATTTTTCAATTTAAGTACAAATATATATAAACTAATGGATTGGTGAAGATTGATATAAATATTCAGTCTGTCCTCTCTCGATGTTCACTGTGACCGTACGCTGGACAGACCGTGTGTGTGTGTGTGTGTGTGTGTGTGTTTGCACTGAGAGATGCACAGACATGCGGGACAACACTCTGCAGAAGAAGACAGACATGAGTACTGTGGACCAAACACAGCGTTCCCCTTTAAGAGCTGTTTGCTCCTTGTTGCGGTGTTGTATTGTAGGCATATCAGAGCACGTCTGGGCATATGTGCCGTGTGCCTCCAACACCCCTTTTACTATCAATGCGAACACCCCATGTATGCGGGTAATTCCTGTTTGATGCCATTCTTTAGCTTATTTTGTTTAACCTACACGAGTTTGATTTGGGAATAAAGTGGGAGTTGTGAGGTGCCAATCGCCTCCGTGAGTCTGTCTGTCCTCTGCATGCAATAACTTCAGTTGTGTGCTATCCCTATTCTTCCTGAAGCAACGCGTTAACTGTAGCCTACTTCAGTTTCTTTGAGGGGACACCGCCTTCACCTGCCATCATGTCTATCGTCTCGCTTTCGGGTTGAGATTTCCGCGACTGCGCAACTGGGTAAAAGGGTTGCCAGGTTGAGGTGACAAACAGATTGAAATCGTAATGGATTGGTGTGATTGCGGTGGATTGTGTGAATATACTGCATTTAATCAAATCTGGCAACTGGTCAACAACATTAGACAAACATATTGGTAGGATCATTCATAAAGGAGTTTGGGCCATGCACATTACGGGAGTTTCCTGGGAGAAATAATAAACCGGGAGGGGTCCGGGAGATGGGGCTAAAAAACGGGAGAAACCCGGCAAAAATGGGAGTGTTGACAGGTATGCTGTGGACAGTGACGGAGGATCATCCTCGCTGACGTCTCTCTCTCTCTCTCTCTCTCTCTCTCTCTCTCAGGTTAATGAAGAATCGTGTGGATCTTCAGATGTGACTTGCAGACGTTCTGCTGCACATTGTGACGGGAAACGCTGCAGACTCACTGCAGATTCACTCCTGATCTAAGAAAAGTGTGTGTGTGTGTGTGTGTGTGTGTGTGTGTGTGTGCTGCAGACAGCGATGACGTGTCACTCTTGATCTCAGAACAGGGTCTGCATGCTTTTGCTTCTTAATGAATGGAAAGCTTCACATGTTTGTCAAGAAGTTTTTCCCAGAGCATAATTGACAGGAAGTGGATAATTCAATTACTTAAAACTGCAAATGATGAATAATTCTTATTCAGGGTGTTTTACTAAAAAATAATAGTGTTTCACTTTCATCTCTACAGTCAGCTCAGCGTAATACAGTACAGATCGTTTGAGAGCAGCTTTAGTTTAATAAACAGGAGAATATCAGAATCAGTGATGAAACTTCATCAAGAGAGAGTCATCACTCAGATCCAGCTCTGATCAACTATATCTCTGAATATCAGATGTCTCATAAACTCTGTTGTGTTTGAGGTGTTCTGGTAAACGGGATGTGTGTGTGTGTGTGTGTGTGTGTGTGCAGAGGCTTGTACCTGAAATGTCACGTTTGGGGGTGTTTGATCACCCCCTGAAGCGGCGCAGGATGAGCTGAAACCACAGTCTTCCTGTGTCTCTCTCTCTCTCTCTCTCTCTCTCTCTCTCTCTCTCTCGAGCTCAATCTCCAGGAGAAGCTGCTCTTCAGCGAATCCCAGGTAAATACCCGCTTACTTACTCTACCTCGTTTCTTTGGGCTTTTCCCCTGTTACTCGTGAAACCGATCGGAATCGTGTGTCGGGCCTTTTGAGGGGAAGTGATGTGAGTCTTCATCACTTCCTGCTGGAGCTCCCAAGACACACTTGGATATCATTAGAGCAAAATGGCTGGTCATACGTGTGTGTGTGTGTGTGTGTGTGTGTGTGTGTGTGTGTGTGTGTGTGTCGGCAGCTGCTCGTCTGTTTGTGGAGCTGTAAGCGGGACTTTAGTGGCTGATTGTTCGGCGGCCATTACAGAAAGTGTGTGTGTGTGTGTGTGTGTGTGTGTGTGTGTGTTTTCCGTGGTGCTTCTGCGGAGGATCAGTGTGTGTGAGAGAGATTATAGATGGTGTGTCCAGACACACAGATATGTGTGCTCATAACTGACCGATTAGTGGGTATTAGTGATTAGAGGACAGCTGACAAAACTCAACATGAACTTTCCATCTAAAATTAAACTGTTTCTGTAGCAGTACTGCTGCTCATTTGTCAGTCTGGTTAAAAGCATCTGATTAACACACACATGTACTGTCAACTTACCAGATGAGGTTAACTAGTTTACCCTAGAAAGACAGAACAATGTGTTCAATGAAGAGCAGGAGTCAAATCTGAAGTTCATCTCGTTGACTTCTCTCGTTTCAAAAGGATTCAGCTTTCAGCAAACTAGATCTAATATAAACTTCTACTGATGACACACACACACACACACACACACACACACACACATATATATATATGCATATATGTGTATGTATATATGTATATGTGTATTAATTTAATTTAAATCAAATAGATATACTGTGTCTCCTTTGGAATTCTTTGCACATTTGTGATGTTTACATGGTTTGTGCAGGTCTTGTTTTCTTGTTTGGATAAATAAGCATTATTGATATAAAATTGAATATATATATATATATACACCAGCCACTTTATTAGGCTCATTAACATTAACACACATATCTAATCAGCAACTGGAGGATCTCCATAAAGAGGAGCCGCTGAAGTTCAGACTGAGAATCAGAGAGAAGAAAGTTTATTTAAGCGACTTTGAACATGGCATGTTGTTGGGGTCAGAGGTCAGAGGATATTGAGTAGACTGGTTCAGCTGATAGAAAGGCAACAGTAACTCAAATAATGACTGATTACAGACGAGTTGCAGAAGAGCATCTGAACACACAACACACACAACCTTCAAGCAGAACTACTGACAGTCCTGACAGATGAGAACAGCAAACTGAGGCTACAACACACACACACACACACACACACACACACACGTTTGTTTAGCTACACGTCTGGGGACTCTCCATAGACATGATGGTTTTTATACTGTACAAACTGTATATTCAGTCCCCTTACACTAACCCGACCCCTATCTAGGACTCACTAACCCTACCCTTAAACCCATCTCTCTCTCTTACACACACACACACACACACTAACCCTACCCTTAAACCTACCCATCTCTCTCTCTTACACACACACACACACTAACCCTACCCTTAAACCTACCCATCTCTCACACACACACACACACATGAGGAACGCTCTTGTCAGAGTCTGGATTGAACATGATCATCTGTGTTTCAGAGGTTCAGGCTGTGGCTGATGTAATGGTGTGTTATATATCTTTATGGCTCACTTTGGGCCTCTTAGTACCAGTAGAGCGTCCTTTAAACGCCACAGCCGACCCGAGTCCTGATGCTGACCATCCGTACCTTACACACACACACACACACACACACTTCACAAAGCTCAAGCATCTCAGACTGGTGTCATGAACATCACGATGAGTTCACTAAACTCAAGGGAAGAGCTGGAACTATATATTTATATATATATATATATATATATATATATATATATATATATATATATATATATATTATATATAATTTATATATATATATATATATATATATATATATATATATATTATATTATTATAATATATATAATATAATATATAATATATTATATATATTTGGCTACTGCAGCAAAACTAATCGCCCCTCGGGGACAAATAAAGGTCTTGAACTTGATATATATATATATATATATATATATATATATATATATATATATATATATAAGAACTTCCTCCTGGCTGCCAGTCTTGAAGCAGATATAATTCTGTAATATGAGACATTTGTTCTCAGAGAAAGTTCGTGATTGTTTCTGGCAGTTCTGCTCCTCGACCGATAGGCGGCGCTCTTCCTTCAGGAACAGCATTAATCTCTCTCTCTGATCTACTGTACACGGATACATAACTCCATTAATAACTCCATAACAAGAGTTTCCAGTCGAAATAATCTTCATAGACATGAAGCCTTACTATATCTCCTTATATCTTCTCATCCATAAACCCAAATTCACCTCAGTAAAGACTCGAACGCAATTTAAACAAAAAATATTTATTTATTTCAATTAACTTATAACTCATTAAAAATACAACTCATTAAAAATATTGTTATTTTTAAGCCAAAAGCGTTTGCTTTCTTCCGTTAATATGGTCCGATATTGTTCGGTTCGTTATTAATAACACGCTAATATTTTTATGGTTCCACTGAAGAAAGATAGGCTACTGTGAAGGGAGAGTAAAATATGAGAGACATGTAATTTTCGAATTATCCTTTGAAGTATTATATGATTTGTATTAAACCGTTAGTCTAATTGTTGCAGATTTATTGTCCGTGATCCAATAGATGAATCTGACTTTAACTATTAATATCTGTAAATCATCTTCAGGTCTCCTCGTCTCTTATGAACACTGAACCCGCTGTCGCAGGAGTGTGTGTTCGTGTCGCTCAGGAGTGTGTGTTCGAGCTTTAGTCCAAATAAGAGAAAGCTGTAATCACGCAGCATAATTATTAACTCGCATAACGTTAATAAACGAAGAGAAACAAATGTAAGGTAAAAAAAAATAAATAAAAAAAATACTTTTTACATTTTATATTTATTTGTATAAATAATATTCTGATTAGAATATGTTTTACAAAAAACATACAATTATGTAGCCTATTTTATTAGCTACTGATAATAGGCTAATTATAAAGCTGATCATGTGTTTGTTTTTTTCCAGCGGAAATTTAATATCGCCTATATTAATTATGATTTTAAAACGCAAAACGGATCTTTGCCCAAATAGAAAAAAAAAATACATGATGGCAAAATTATTATTTATTACTGAACTGTCACTTTCAGGTGTGATTTAGAAATGAAAATGTTTATTAGTGTACTCACAGACTGCAGGTGTGTGTGTGTGTGTGTGTGTGTGTGTGTGTGTGTGTGTGTGAGAGAGAGAGAGAGAGAGAGAGAGAGAGAGAGAAGTGTGTGTGTGTTTGAGTGTTTGAGAGTGTGTGTGTGTGAGAGAGAATATGTGTGTGTGTGTGTGTGAGAGAGAGAGAGAATGTGTGTGTGTGTGTGTGTGTGTGAGAGAGAGAGAGAGCGAGAGAGAGAGAGAGAGAGAGAGAGAGAGAGGGGCGGGTCGATGTGTGAAGCTCCGCCACTCGAACAAGAGCCCGAGCCAGAACTCCTCGATCCAGATCCAGATCCCGGACTCTCTCGCCGCACTCCTGAAGTTTATCATGTTCAAACTGTAGTTATGAATTAGAGCTGAAGTTCCTCGGTCTGTGTGGATTTACAGTCTAACTGCGACCTTTGCATTGTGGGTGAGAGAACAACTTCATTTCATTTGACAGAAATGCTCGAACTCTCACTGGGTTCCGTCCAGTTCTGTTCACGAGAGCAGAGGACCGGAGCGCGCACTCGACAGCGGACGCGGGGCTCATGTTAAAGACATTTTGATCCTGAACTTACGATTTTATGAAGCGGGAACAAATATTTATATATAAAAAAATGTATTCGGAAAAGTCCTAGTGTCGTGTTGGTTCCGCCGAGTTCTGGTCACATCTGGAGCAAGAAACGCGTATTAATAGAAACTCGGTGTGTCTGATAAAGGTCAGCGCACTCCTCCTCGCGCAGGCCTTGACCGCTCGCTTATTTAAGGTTATGCTCACAATCATATTTTAATTTCTGCATGAAAGTAGTTTACAGTCAGTCTGACATGTGAAGATCTCAACCATCCTAAATTACTGTCCTCCAGAAATATTCAGAGATATGAGATATATGAGAGATATTCTGCAGAATTAATATCAGGCCTGATGATTCAAACTTATGTTCGCTTATTTCATTTCGGCTCGTTTGACAAGATTGTTTCGTGACTTTCTGCGATTATTATACGCATAATTTGAACAAGTCAGCTTTATTTCTACAGCACAGAGTTTCAGAGCAGCATACAGAGATAACAGGACTATAATGCAATATAAATCGTGTTTAGAAGAGAAGAGCGTCACAGTCCAGCTTAAATGAGTTCAGGGATGCTTCCTTTCTGTTATATTTTTTTTAAATTAATTTAGTTATTATAAAATATAATTTAGTTAGTGATGTCATCGTCCAGCTCAGTTCAGTTCTCATGTTGAGGTCAATAATATTGTTGAATATTAATTGTCCCTATCAGCAAACCAAAAACCAAAGGCGACACGCACACAATAATACAGTCGTAACCTGGTTGTTTAAAGAAGTGTTTGCATGACAACTTGTTTAAAGTTGGATATACCGAACGGCACATGAAAAAAAGAGAAAAAAGAAATAAATCTGTGGATAATAAAATGATGACCGTGCGAATCAATGCTTTACATGTGTGAAACCCACAATAATAAATGTGCAACTGAAAAATATATTTCCTGCATGTTTTGAATAAGGAAACAACTTTAAAAACTGTGAGTAAAAGCTGTTCCGGTGTGTTTCCCGCAGGCTCTGATATGGGCAGTAAGACTCTCCCGGCCCCGGTGCCGCTTCACCCGGCGCTGTTCCTGCAGTTCCCCGCGGGCGCGGATCCCCGCTACGGGCTGAGCTCCGGCCACAGCGTGATCCACCACTGGGCCCTCGGGTACCCGCAGATCCCGGGGCTCCTGGACCCGCGCTTCGCGTTCACCGCGACGCTTCCCTTCGCCGCGCATCTGTTCCCCAAACACGGATCGGTGACGCGCGTCGTGCCCGCGCTGCACAAGGACAGACCGCGATTCGACTTCGCCAACCTCGCGCTCGCGGCCACGCAGGAGGACCCGCCGAAACCGGGAGCGGAGCTGGGAACACTGGGAACACTGGGGAAACTGAGCCCGGACCGCAAGCCCGCGCGCGGGAGACTCCCGTCCAAGAGCAAAAAGGAATTTATTTGCAAGTTTTGCGGGAGACACTTTACAAAGTCCTACAACCTGCTGATCCACGAGCGAACACACACGGACGAGCGCCCGTACACCTGCGACATCTGCCACAAGGCCTTCAGGAGACAAGACCACCTGCGGGACCACAGGTGTGTGTGTGTGTGTGTGTGTGTGTGTGTGTGTGTGTATGTGGGAAGCTGCACTCTGAAATATAAATGTTCTCATCGATGGCTCCATAAAGAATATTTAAGATTCAGTCTTACTCGCGGTTCTTTATGAGGGAAGCTCTGCACACAGAGAGTAATGGGAGTAATGGGAGTAATGGGACTAATAAGACGGTCACACTTTAAAACCTGTACTATCTCTAAGAGTGTGCACGAGCTGATGATGTTCTGCGCGCTCTCGCAGGTATTAGTTATCTATCAAGCTGTATCAGTCTGAAAGTTGCTGCCTTACATTTTTACTACAGTCGATTTTGATGTTCAAGTCATTTCACTTTAAAATGACTTAGTTGATTCGTGTAGGCTATAACTTTTAAAAAAGTTGAAAACTGCTTATTTTGATGAGTCATGTAAAACATGTCATATAGCTTATTGATCATATAATTGTTCTGAATTTTTACAATGCAGATATTTTTAAAAGCAGCTTTACAGAGAGAACAGGGCGGAAGTGTTTCTGTTGTTGCGAGTTCTAATCGACACTGACCGATGTTGTTTTGCAGATATATCCACTCCAAGGAGAAGCCCTTCAAGTGCCAGGAGTGCGGCAAGGGCTTCTGCCAGTCGCGGACTTTGGCGGTTCATAAAACGTTGCACTTGCAGGTAAATAGTTTGCACTGTTTATATAGCCTACATGAATAATGTTCTGCAGAAATACGCGCTCGTGCTCGTCGTTTAGGGTGCACGCGCATTCTTGATTCATTGATTGATTGATTGTTGACGATCCTCGCGCTTTTGTGATCTGGGCCTCAAATGTTGAGAATGAAGCTTATCTGCATATTGGATGGAAAACTAAAGGGAATAATCCTTTGCTTGCTTCAAATCTGAACAGGAATCTCCTCACAAATGCCCGACATGCGGAAGAACCTTTAATCAAAGAAGTAACCTGAAAACTCACCTTCTCACCCATACAGACCTCAAGCCTTTCTGCTGCCTCCGCTGCGGGAAAGAGTTCCGGCGCAACTGCGACCTGAGGCGACACACACTCACACACACTCCTCACAAACACACACACTCTCCTCACACACTCTAACTAACACAACTCTCTCTCTCACACACACTCTAACACAGTCTGATACACCACCCACCCACACACACACACACACACACACACACACACACACACACACACACACACAGCTGGACTACTAACTAACAGGAACTCTCTGATCTCGAGCCTCTGGCGGACAGAGAACCGGAGACTCAAGCATCTAAACAGACTCTGTGAACTCATGTAAATAAAGTCTTGATTGTTATTTTTATTATTACCTGCATCTGAACTCAAACTGTGTTCACATCAGTGTGTAAATAAAGCAGCTGCTCGAAAATGCAGGATTGAGGACATGTGTTTCAGCCTCAAGAGATGAGACGCATCAATTCTGGAATAAAAGAGTTTCTCTTTTGAATTGTGACTGAAGTTCTGTATCAAAAACATCTTCGTTTGTTCTTTAAAAAATATACAGCCTATATATGTACATTGTTTTAGCCTATAATATTTTATTTTATTTCCTAATTACATGTCCCGAGACTTGGAATGATTTCTAAGGTGAAATTACAGTTATGGTTCTTTCATTTTCATTGTTACAATAATTAATATTAGAGCCTATTAAATTACAGAGCGTTAAACTGAATAGTAATAGCCTATAGCCTATTGTGTAAAAATTTATTTTTAATAATTGGATATAAATATTTTATTGTCTGAAATGTATTTGTTACTCACGTCATTGAAATTGTAACATTGCGCGAATTAATTTTGTTGCGCGCGAACTGATGATTTCAGATTAATAACCGTCATTAATACCGTCTTTAATCTGTAAAATACTGCACTGCATGGTTTCATATTTAAAACACGCGAAATTAGATTAATAATAATCCTTAGGCTATTAAAAAAACAGACAAAGAAGAAAGTAAAATTCTCACATTTTATAAGCAGAAAAAAACAGACGGAAACATTTGAAGAAATTAAATGAATATTGGAATTAACATTATTGACTGTGAATATTGGAAATCAACGATGATGCGCGTGAACGAGGAACATGTGAAATTTAACCCGTAAAATACATTTCAGATTAATTACTAAATGCGTTTTAATTGCATATTTCGTACAAATGACGCAAATCATAAACGTGTAATCCCGCGAATAAAACAGAATATGATCCGAACAGATTCTCATTTAATGATTATATGAGATATTCAATATTCAGCAAAAGGCAAATCACAAAATCAGAATAATATGTCTGGACAGATATTGAGCAGCAATAACAGCTGCAGAAATATAAACACGCATTCAGTGATTCCCAAACTCTGATGCGCTGGATTACAATAATCCTGTCTTTATAATAATCATTAGGAGTGTTTAAAAATAAAAAAATATATAGGTATATTTTTAGGCTATTTGATAATGATTAATAGAGCTACTCCTTGTTTACTAGCTTTTTAATGTAGCCTTTGCCACTGGCTAGAATAATAGCTAATATTAACAACAACTAATGTCAGTGTCTAATACTAAATTATTAGACTGTGTTTCATATTGAATGATCAGTATTTACTGATTTATATTAATGTGGATTAAGTGCAGGAGTTTCTGATGTGCTCCAGCCGAACTGTATAGAGTTTATAATAGAGTTTAGAGTCAGTCCTTCTCTGCGGCTTCAGATTCATTAACAGGACAGTTATTTATCACAGATACTCGTCAATAAATCATTCCTGCATTATAAGCGCTGATTATTAGTATATTGGTGTTTAATAATAATGATTAGCTTGTAGGCTACTGTCAGAATAATGATTATTTGTGTATAATCCGTGTTTCAGTAGCTAATGAATATTAAACACGCTTATTTAGACTTATAACGCAACTGATAATCAGTGTTTTGTGTGTGAAAGAAACTGAACGCGTCTTAACACAGATTTGACTCGAACTGTCTGTGATGACGCGCATCTGCTTTTGCGCCAGCTCCGTGCCGGAAGTGACGCATCGACGCAGGTAGTGAGGTAGCGTTTGCGTTTGCGGAAGTGATGGATGCGCTGGTGTTTGTATTTCTGTAGCAGCTGGACGCGTCGGATGAAGCTGTAAGTGTGTGTTTGTTTGTGTGTTTGTGGCACTGAAGTATTTCGACGGATGTTGAGATTGACATCAGCTGCAGGTGTGTGTGAGTTGTGTTAGTTGTGTTAGTTGTGTGTGTTAGTTGTGTTTGAGCTCTGTCAGGCGGCTCGTGCTCGTGCTCGTCTGTCAGTGAAGACAGTGAAACTCAGCGTCTGTTTATATTAATTTTCTAGAACTATATAACGTTAACAGTCCGATAAAGGTCCACATTTCAGTCTCTCATTGAATAAATCATCCGTTTGTAATGACTTGTATTACATGTGTAGGCACAGTCAGTCAAACACAGGCTTGTGTCTGGAATAGACAGAAACACATCTCTCTTTACTCTGTAATGTTTAATAAAAACAGCATTAGATAGATGTGCGATTCCCATTTCAGCCGAAGTTTCTCTTTAACTCTATGAGATCACATCAGAATACACACACACATTAACCCTACCCCTGAATCTAAACAACGAACGCACACATACACACCTACCGACCTAACCTAACACACACACACACACACACACAGCCAATAAGAGAAAGATTAGTATAAACAAAGAAAACAGTTGCTAAACTGAATGTGAAAGCTAAAGGAGGCCGTTTAGGAGAGCAGATGACAAACCCGTCCGACAGAACAGCAGCAGGGTGTGTGTGTGTGTGTGTGTGTTCAGATGATTGTTTTTATGTCAGACTTATGGTCTATATAGATTCTGTGATCATCTGACTGAAGCGTGTGTGTATCTCTGTGTGTGTATCTCTCTGTGTGTATCTCTCTCTCTCTCTGTGTGTATATCTCTCTGTGTGTGTGTGTGTGTCAGGCACGAGGGCTGGTCAGGATGCTGGAGTCGTATGTTTCTCCACTCTTGATGAGTTATGTGAACCGCTACATAAAGAACCTGAAGCCGTCGGACCTGCAGCTGTCGTTATGGGGCGGAGACGTGGTTCTGAGCAAACTGGACCTGAGGCTGGACGTGCTGGAGCAGGTGAGAGCGACTGACCCGACACACACACACACACACACAGGATGATATCTTTAATACTTCTCGAGTTTCAGGCATGCTAAAAAGTGCTTTTTCCAGTTTGTGAACTTTCACTGTCGGCGTATCATGAAACAGAGATTGCTCAAGTCATCAGATTTGATTTGATCCACTAATATCTGTGTAAAATAAACTTATGATGCTGCCATATCTCTAAAGTCATTTTTACTCCACTGAAATTTGTTCACACACGCGCACACACACTCACACACTCACACACACACACACTGTCTTCAAAACCGTGGATTACCCAATACAGTGTTTTCCCTAGGATTTTTTTTTTTTTTGGGGGGGGGGGGGGGGGGGATAAAAGTACACTACACTACCTGCTACTGTAGCGGAGTGGGCATGTAATTTTTTTATTATTAGACATCAAAAAGAATGTATAATAATTCAAATCATGTATTATTATTATTATTTTTAAATATGTATATATATAAAAAATCACACTAATTCTGTGTTTTTGCTGGTAATAAAATTAAGCCATAAAACACTAATTTTATCTTAAACTTTTTGTCAAATAATGTGCTGTACAATGAGCTTTACTGTTAAAATTAAAACATGGATTATTCCTTAAATTCAGTTTTGTTTAAAACACTCATAATTTCTTCGTATTAGTGCTAATGTATTATTACATCTGGACATTTCCTTTTTCTACTGTACAACAGTGATATATTTCTGTCACGTTAAACCGAACTTTTATTTTGACGGGTTGCCGTGAAGCCCTTCGGAGTTTCTGTGTTTGTCATGATCGTCATGATGATAGTTTCACAAATGAAGCGGTTAAATGATCACGAAGTGACTCTCAGAGTGGATAAAGAGCTTGGAGAGGAAGTTCAATCATTTCTGTCTTCATATAGGCAAAAAACAGCGCAAGCGTCACGCGTGTGTCTTCAGTGTGTGTGTGTGTGTGGTAAATAAATCTGCGCGTCGGCTGCACGAGAGCCGTTGAAAAACATATTCATATATTTAACGGCTCTGGGCTGCGCTATTCATTCACGGAACAAGCGATTCATACGAGCAGGATTCGTATTTAAATAGTATTTGTGGTTTAATATTCACACACACTAGTCTATATCGCGATTTTTATTTCAAGTGTACTGAACCGCTTTCTATTTATTCCTCGAAAATATACAGTAAAATCCTTTTTTTGACTGGATTTCGTCAGCATTTTAGGGGGGGTGGGGGTCGTTTTGGGGGGGCGGGCCGCCCCCTAAAGCAATGGTAGGGCAAACACTGCAATAAATATACATCCATGACAGTTAATATTTTGTCTTGTTATCTCTATTGATGTTGATCTTTGTCTGGCTCATCTGCACTGAAGCAATAGCGGAGATTAAAAGCGTCTGTCCTCCTGAAACACATGTTTGGTGATGAGGAGGAAAGAGGAGAGGCTGGATAATAGGATCTGGTTTTGAATAAGAAATCCAAATGTTATATATATGAATATGTGTTAAAGCTTTGACAGAGCTGATCTGGTTCATTTCTTTCCTTTTTTTGGGACAGTACAGTAGAAGGTCTGAGCGGTCGCTAACTTATAGTGGCCAAACTGTCCGGTGACCCTGTTCTGTTCGATCTGTCTGATTGAGCTCTACAGCGAAACGTTTGTTGTGTTCAGTGTTTTGACTGACAGATGGTGTGTGTGTGTGTGTGTGTGTGTGTGTGTGTGTGTGTGTGCAGGAGCTCAAGCTGCCCTTCATGTTCCTGAGCGGCCACATCCACGAGCTGCGCATCCACGTGCCCTGGACCAAACTGAGCTCTGAGCCCGTGGTCATCACCATCAACACCATGGAGTGCATCCTCAAACTGCGGGACGGAGCCGCGGTCAGTGTCTGAGATACACACCAGATACACATGAGATGCTCATGAGAAGATAGACATGAGATAATCACGAGATACACACCAGATACTTTTTTAGAGTGGCTTTACAGCAGAATCTGATTTTTTCTCATATTTGATGTTTTTTTTTCTAAATTGATTCATTTATTTCCTGTTTATTTCCTGTTTATTTCTGTGAAACATGCTGTGCTGTGGAGTTAAAGCTGGATGTGCAGTCGGGGATCTCGAGTTGTTCAGCGAGTCGTTCTGAGGAGGTCCAGATGGCCAGTTAGAAACACGTTTAGGAGGGAAGTCAATTAGAGCTGATTATAACGGCTTCTGCAGAACAGATCTGGAACATGTGTGTGTGTGTGTGTGCTCTGAGTGACTGCCGTACACACTGGGCCGTTCCCACACAGGTGTGTGTTGCAGATGTGTTTCTCAGAGCCGTCCGCCGGGTTCGAGAGAACGCTTGGAAAATTACAAATGACGTCGAGACAAATTATGCGCCGGTAAAGCTGCGCCTGGAGAGACCCGACTGCACACACACACACACACACACACACACGCGACAGAACACACAGAACACACTATTAGGAGAAACAGTTCTATACGGGATTATTTTATGGATTCAGTTTTAATTCATTTTTAATTTTAGTTTAATTTCATGAAATAAACAACAGTAAACTGTAAGAAAATGTAAATAAGCGTCAAACATGAACGTGTACACAATTATTGAAGACTTTTCTTCTTATATAGAACCTAGAACTCAATATGCTCACGGTTAGGGTGAGAGAGTGTGTGTGTGTGTTGTGTTTCAGGTGTGTCTGTGTGTGTGTGTGTGTGTGTGTTTGTTGTGTTTCAGGTGTGTGTGTGTGTGTGTGTGTTGTGTTTCAGGTGTGTGTGTGTGTGTTGTGAACAGTAGGAGTGTGTGCTCAGCTCTGAGTTGTTCTGGTGATTAATGGTCTAATGAGTGAGTTTGTTTTTACAGTTCCTCTGAGCAGCTGAATATGATCCTGCAGAATACACACTTCATGTTCATGGTGTGTGTGTGTGTGTGTGTGTGAGGCGTCTTCATTAACGCAGCTGGAGCTGTGTGTGTGTGTGATGGTTTAGTGTTTTGTTGATGTTACAGAGGTTGACTGAGTGTGTTTAACTCAAGGCCCATGTGATGTTGTCTGAGGTCAGAGGTCGGGCCGTGGGGGTGTATGGGCCGTTACTGATGCAGTAAAGTGAATCTCTCCAGTAAATCAGTGTGTGTTATCAGTGACGGGCATTCTGGGACGTTTGTGTCTGACCTCGACATCCACTCGTCTGAGACTCTTCTTCACTCAAACACACCGCAATAAACACACACAAATAAACCTTTACTGCTGTTTATCCCTCATTCCTTCAGACACACACACACACTCTCTCAGGTGTGTAAGCTTGTTATTGTGTTGTTTGTGTGTGCAGGATGACAGTGAGAGCTGCGGGTCCAGTTCCACCAATCGCAGCGCGTCTGAGAGCTCGAGGGCGTCGGCCAAACCTCGACGTGTGCAGCAGAACCCCAGCGACCCGGACCTGCCCCCAGGTGTGTGTGTGAGTGTGTGATGCGTGAGGGCCACGGACCCTCCCTTAGAGACCCCCATCAGAGCACAGTGCACTGTTTGTTTTTAATTCAAGCTCACACACACACACACACACACACACACACACACTAACCCGGCCCCTAAACCAACCAATCACACAAACTTTCTGCATTTTTACCTTTTCAACAAAAAACAAAACAAAACATTTTATTATGTTTATTAATACATTATCTGTGTGAGGACGAGCAGAAAGTCTTTCGAATATTTGTGGGAACATTTGGTCATAAACACACACACACACGCACACACACACACACACACACTTCTGTTTCACTCCGGAAGACATTTATGATATATTTTCTCATTCCCCTCACTGTCATCAGGAATCTGCTCCTGTGTGTGTGTGTGTGTGTGTAGGATCAGAGCCCGTGACGGACACACTCCTGCGCTCATCATCACACTCGTTCCTTCACACGAGGGATTCACAAACAGAAGATTTGTTGTAGTTTGTTAGATTGTTGAGCTCAGAGGAGGTGTGTGTTTGATTCTGATGAGATATTTGCGTGAATGTGTTTCTGTTTATGATGAGCTGAGGCCTGCTGGAGTGTGTGTGTGTGTGTGTGTGTGTGTGTGTGTGTGTGTGTGTGTGTGTGTGAGAGACCAGAAGCTCCGGCTCAACAGTGCTCATGCTCTTAGGTCATTATTACTCAACAAAGTGCCAAAATACAGAAAACATTCCAGACCAGAACACACACCAACACACACCAACACACACTAACACACACTAACACACCCAGCATGGGCGGCTTCAGCGCAGGCCGACGGCAGGACTCGCGGTCCCACTCCAACTTATAAAACTTTAATGCTTTTCCCTGGTAGTCCAACTCAAATGTTTGTCTTCCTGTGCGTGTGTGTGTGTGTGTGTGCGTGTGTGCGTGCGTGTGTGTGTGAGAGTGTGTTGTTATTAATGAGCTTGGGATCAGGTGAAGAACAAACGAGTGTTTTACAGTATCGTCTGTGTATTATTTCCCGAGAGCGTCGGTCACGCGAGCGTCAGTGTGTGCAGTCGAGGGTGTGTTTTAAACATGCGGGTCAGCGGCGGGTCTGTGTGTGTGTGTGTGTGTGTGTGTGTGTGTGTAGCACCTGCATTCCCCGTCATAAACTCATTCCCTGTTAGTGTTCTCTGGATCTAATTTATCCAGCGGAGTCTTTACTCTCCCTGCGCTCCTCCATAAACTCTGTCCGGCTCCGCTGCACCTGCGGCCCGCGGGGACACACACACACACACACACACACACACACACACACACCGCACTCGTAAACTAGCTGGAAAAACCAACAGCTTTATGTGCTACTCGAGCCAAGACTCACTCACACACACTCTCAGACTCCATCGCACTCACACACACACACACACTCACCCTCAGACTCCAGCACACACACACACACACACACACTCACCCTCAGACTCCAGCACACACACACACACACACACACTCACCCTCAGACTCCAG
This sequence comes from Cyprinella venusta, assembly GCA_038021265.1. Classification (NCBI taxonomy): domain Eukaryota; kingdom Metazoa; phylum Chordata; class Actinopteri; order Cypriniformes; family Leuciscidae; genus Cyprinella; species Cyprinella venusta. The sequence continues at coordinate 35,221,972 of CM075874.1, forward strand.
CACACACACACACACACACACACACACAAACACACACACACACACACTGCAGATGTCATGTTGATTGTTTTCTGTGTGCAGTTTATTGATGGCCTCTTTAGAGTTCTGTTGTCGTGGGCTGTGTGTGAGAGCTGTCCTCTGTCTGCAGGATACGTCCAGAGTCTGATCCGCAGGGTGGTCAATAACGTCAACATCGTGGTCAATAACCTGATCCTGAAGTACGTGGAGGACGACATCGTGCTGTCGGTGAACATCACGTCAGCGGAGTGCTACACGGTGGACGAGCTGTGGGACCGAGCCTTCATGGACATCGTCTGTGAGTAAAACACCTTCAACAGCAGGAACCATACGATGAAGAAACACACACACACATCATGAGGAACACACTCGTCTCAGTCCTCACACACACATCATGAGGAACACACTCGTCTCAGTCCTCACACACACATCATGAGGAACAAACTCGTCTCAGTCCTCACACACACATCATGAGGAACACACTCGTCTCAGCGTCCTCACACACATCATGAGGAACACACTCGTCTCAGTCCTCACACACACATCATGAGGAACACACTCGTCTCAGTCCTCACACACACATCATGAGGAACACACTCGTCTCAGTCCTCACACACACATCATGAGGAACACACTCGTCTCAGCGTCCTCACACACATCATGAGGAACACACTCGTCTCAGTCCTCACACACACATCATGAGGAACACACTCGTCTCAGTCCTCACACACGGGATGAGTCTGGGGTCAAGCACATACATGAGTTAGGCCAGGGTTGGTTAGTGATGGGTGAGTTTGGGAGGTTGGTTAGTGATGAGTGTTTTAATGGGTTAGTGTTGGGCTGTTTGGTGATGTAGGACTGGTTGGGTCTGGGTGGAATGGGATCATGTCTGTTTCTCGTTGACAGACTTGCACACACTTGACCTTTGACCCTCATTCAGAAACTCACCCTGCGTTCCAAACCGCATACTTCCCTACTATATAGTAGGAGAAAAGAGTAGGCGAGCAAAAAGGTACGTTCGAATCCTCAGTATTCATAAAAGAGTAGGCGAGAATAACATAGCAGATGTCCGGTTCGCATTCATACTCAACTAGATTTGGCTATAAAGTACCTACTTTTTTAGCACTCGTTGAGTAAGTACTTATTGAAATTAAGTACCTACTCACTGAGTATGCGGTTTGGAACGCAGCCTCAGTGCTTCTTAGAGTCGGCTGCTGCTGTGTTATGTCATGATCTAAAAAAACAGCTAATAAACCTGATGAACTGCTGACACCCGACATTTACTGTCTTTCTCTCTCTCTCTCTCCCTCTCTGTCTCTCTGTCTCTCTCTCTGTCTCTCTGTCTCTCTCTCGATCTCCCTCTCTCTCTCTGTCTGTCTCTCTCTCTCTCTCTCTCTCTCTCTCTCTCTTTCTCTCTCTCCCCCTCTCTTTCCCTCTCTCTCTCTCTCTTTCTCTCTCTCCCCCTCTATTTCCCTCTCTCTCTCTCTCTCTCTCTCACTCTCTCTCTCTCTCTTTCTTTCTCTCTCTCTCTCTCTCTCTCTTTCTCTCTCTCTCTCTCTCTCCCTCTCTCTCTCTCTCTCTCTCTCTGTAGCACCCGAGTTGGTCCTGAGGAAGGTTATCAATTTTTCGGACTGCACGGTGTGCTTGGATAAACGTAATGCGAGTGGGAAGATTGAGTTTTATCAGGACCCTCTGCTCTACAAGTGTTCCTTCAGAACTCGTCTTCATTTCACCTACGACAACATCAACGCCAAAATCCCTGCCGTCATTAAAGTAAGAGAGTGAATCTGCGGTGTGTCAGGATGGTGTTTGCGTTCACCTCGTCACTGTCGTTTCTCTGTGTGTGTGTGTGTGTGTGTGTTAAGGTTCACACGATGGTGGAGAGTCTGAAACTCTCTCTGACGGACCAGCAGCTGCCCATGTTCATCCGGCTGGTGGAGTTGGGTGTTGCGCTGTATTACGGAGAGATGGGCGTCCATCGAGAGGGCGAGAGAGAAGAGAGCGGCTCACTTCGAGAGGGCGTCTCCGGTGAGTGGGTTGAGCGCTGCTCGTCATGTCTCGTTCAGTTTGTGTTGGTGTGTTTCTGAGGCTATAGAAACACACAGATCAACTCAGATCTGACTGATCCAGGATCAGGAGTAACAGCAGCTTTAGCTCCGCAGGGAGAGCTTCACTGTTACACGGTTCTGAATGTTAGCGGAGACGTTTGTGGAGTAACACTGATCATCTCCTCATCATGTTGAACTCTTCCACAAGTGTCCACAGTTTCATTTTTCATGTTCTCTGTGTCGGTAGAAGCACCGGGACTGGATTACAGCGCTAGATAACACGGGAAAAGGCAGATTTTATATAATATGTCCCCTTTAATATAAATCAGGAACTCTGTGAGAAGCGTCTGATCCCAGTCTGTGTCCCGCAGGTCTGATGGACGGCTCCGAGGCGTCTCTGACGGGTCAGTACTATCAGGATGAGGATGAAGATCAGGGCTGGGTGTCGTGGGCCTGGTCCTTCGTCCCGGCCATCGTGAGCGCAGAGGATGAGGAGGGTGATGGCGAGTCCGGCTTCTACACGGAGTCCACGGAGGCGGGTTCTGCCCGGCCCCCCCACAGGTCCCCCAGAGACCCCGTCGTGTCCGTCGGCTTCTACTGCACTAAAGCCTCACTCACTTTTAAGGTGAGAGACACACCCAGAATGACTCAAATAGCAGCAGTTCTCATGAGTTGTTCACTTTAAAATGAAGATTACCCATGATTTACTGTCCCTCAATCCATCCAAGCTGTGTATGATGTTCTTTCAGACAAAAGAAAGAGTTATGTTTAAAAAATATGGATGAATTTGCTTTTTTGAGCTTCAAACTTTTGGTTGCAATCTGCTGGCATTATCGAGTTTGGAAGAGTCAGTGTGTGTAATTCTATAACTCTGATTGTGTTCGTCTGAATGAAGGAAGTCATACACTAGGATGATCAATAGGAAATCATGGGCTGATGATTTTGTTATATTGTTATTAAAGGGATACTCCACTTTTTTGGGAAATAGGCTCATTTTCCCACTCCCCCAGAGTTAAACAGTCGAGTTTTACTGTTTTCAGATCCATTCAGACGATTTTCTGATATTTAGAAGAATATCAGTAACCAGACAGTTTCTGCTCTCATTGACCTCCATAGTTTATTTTTTTCCTACTATGTAAGTCAATGAGAGCAGAAACTGTCTGGTTACTGATATTCTTATTATAAATATCAGAAAATCGGCTGAATGGATTTGTAAACAGTTAAACCCAAACTATTTAACTCTGGGGGAGTGGGAAAATGAGACAATATCGCAAAAAAAGTGGAGTATCCCTTTAAGTTTTGGTTGATCCTGTGGAGCTGCTTTGATGCAGTCTATATTGTGAAAAGCAATATATAAATATACTTGACTGGACTAATGTTCATTTAAAGTGAACTTCTCCTTTAATGGTGTGTGTTTGGGTCTGCAGCTCACGGAGAGCTGCTCTGAGAGCAGTTACTACAGCCCACAGAAGCTCAAGTCCCGGGAGGTGCTGAGTGTGGAGCAGGAGGGAATCACAGTGGAGGTGACACACACACACACACACACACACACACACACACACACACACACACACACACACACACACACAAGCACATCGCCTGCTCCAGATCTCCTCCTGTGCTCATTGAGTGTGTGTGTGTGTGTGTGTGTGTGTGTGTTTCAGGCTCTGATGATGGGTGAGCCGTTCTTCGACTGTCAGGTGGGAGTCGTGGGTTGTCGTGCCGTGTGTCTGAAGGGCATTATGGGTGTTCCTGATTTTGAAGAGAACATGAACAGAAAAGAGGAGGTAATCGACTCACACACAGCCTCAAAGCTCCACCCGCCTCATGCCGTGATGTTGAGTGTGTGTTCGCTGTAAGATGCCGTGATGTTGAGTGTGTGTTCACTGTACGATGCTGTGATGTTGAGTGTGTGTCTGTGCCGTGATGTTGAGTGTGTGTTCGCTGTACGATGCCGTGATGTTGAGTGTGTGTTTGCTGTAGGATGCGGTGTTCTTCCGCTGTGGCGATACGCTGAGCGCTAAAGGCATGACGTACCTCACCAACTCACTGTTCGACTACCGCAGTCCCGAGAACAACGGAGTCCGTGCAGAGTTCATACTGGATGGAAAACTTCACAGGGTACGTGTGTGTGAGAGTGTGTGTGTGTGTGTGTGTGTGAGTGTGTGTGTGCGTGCATGTGTGTGTGAGTGAGTGTGTGAGTGGATTAAACTGGATAAAAGCTTTTGCCTGATAAATAAATTTCAATGTATCTGGCGTAATGATGCAGATAATCTGTTGTTTCTAATCATAAACAGCTGCAGCTGCTGTAAACACTGATAGTGTGTGTGGAGTTTTAGAAGTGTGTGTGTGTGTGTGTGTGAAGCCTTGGCTCCGGTCAGTGAAGGTTCAGTGTGTGTCTGTTCACAGGAGACGTTCACGGAGGAGGCGGGGCTTCAGCGATACGGGGCGTTCTACATGGATTACCTGTACACAATGGAGAACAGCAGCAGAGGTACCCGTCTCTCTCACACACACACACACACACACACACACACACACACTCTCTTCACTGTCTGTCAGCCTGAGGAGGCGTTTGATGGACACACTCATAACTGGTGTCCTCTCGCTCACCCTCACCTGTCAGCTGCTCTTCCTCTGTCAGTTTTAAGGATTAAGATTCAGAACCGAGATATGGTGAAGAATATATTTGAGTAAGATAATATAAATATATCCATCCATCCATCCAGGGGTTAAAGTGGGCCGGAACTGCGTCACTCCGGCACCTCAGATAAATTAATAAATAACTAGGTGAATTAATCTCAACGAATCTTGCTTCTCCCGATATGGACCAACTTCCCTTCCTCCCTGCTGAACGCGAGCGAAAAACACATAAAGCATAAAAACAATATAAAGTATAAAGTGTATAAAGTATAAACGTCTCGTCCGTTTGGAGAGGTGCGCGCGGAGCCTCGCGCTCGTACGGATGCGTCGATGGTATACACAAGCTTTACAAATGCTTGAAATGCACTCGCGGTGGTTGAGCACAGTAAAGTTAGTTTTAGGTCTGAAATATTTGGCCTGACATTTGTTTTCCCTATAGCCACTGTTCTAGGGTCTTACAGAGAGATCAATAGCAGGATTAGTTTCAACAAACCATATCGACATTCATATTCGATCATTAATATTCAGAAATCACCTGTGTGCATTTAATGCTGCATATTTATACCTGAGAATGCTTTGACGCGTTCGCAGCGCATGATGAGGGAACGTCTGCCAATCCACCAACTGCGTTAAACGTAGCCTATAATTTTGTATTATTTAAAATTACTTTTTAATTTCCAAAGCTTGTAGAAGGTGGCAATACTGACCTGGTAGCCTTGAGTAAATGAACTTGTTTAAGATAATGATTCATACCATATAATTATCAGTTAAGCCTACTTCACTGACACAGACGAGAATGAAAGACTATCCGTCAAAGTTCAGGGAGTTTAGGAGTTTAGGAGGCGGAAGAAATAGGGCAGGATAAGGAGACTAAGAAAAAGAAAGTGTAGATGAGGAGAGAGCAGGCTATTGACGAAATAATCCAATGCCCTCTGACATGGTTTTAAAGCTATTTATTATCCTTTCTTTGGCCTTCAAAAGTCTTAAATTGCACATAATTTGGTCAGAGAAATCAAAATGTTCTCGGGGGAGGCCCTGAACCCCACTTTTTGTCTCAGTGTTAATCAATTTTATCATAGTATTGTCATTAAATCAGTATAGACCATTTCAAAAGATGTAAACAACACTGGTCCAGAAGCACTTCCTGTTTCAGTTTGTAACTGTTTTCTTTATTTCACATGTAAATAAAACTTCTTAAAGATGTTTGTTTAACTTTTTGATTCAGTTTTAAATGTTCTGTTGGTTGTATTTTATCCCAGCTTTTATGTAGTGTTAAAAAACTGAAACAGGAAGTGCTTCTGGACCAGTGTTGTTTACATCTTTTGAAATGGTCTATAGATGGGCCAAAATAAAACCATATACCACGATACTCAATATGTTGTCCCACGGTGAGTCATTTTTCTCTGTTGCACAAAATTTGAGGATTCCCCCACCTGACAAATCCCACTTTAACCACTGTATCTATCTATCTATGAATACAGATGAGTCTCATTTACACCTTCATTTCATCATCAACTCCGCCTCTCTCTCCTCCATCTCTATCTCTCTCTAATTTTCTCTCCCTTTCTCTCTCCCTCTTTCTCTCTCTCTCTCTCTCTCTCTCTCTCCACTTCTCTCTCCACTTCTCTCTTTTGCTCTCTCGCTCACTCTCTCTATCTCTCACTCTCAATTCTTTTTTCTGCATGTAAGTGAGCTTTATTGGCATGTCAAAAATTGTTCATTTGCAGTGCAAACGCAGTGGCGGCTGGAGCGTATTTCAGATGTGTGCTATAACGCACAATAACATCAGTGCAAACACCATGTTTTTTTTAAAAAAGTGGTGCAAAAGCAGTATAAAATATGAAGAAATGGAAATAACAGAATAGTAAATAATAACTAAATGTAAGGACACATGAGGGAAACGCGTCATGTTTGTGATGGAGGATTGTGAGAGTGTGTCCTGCTCCGATAGCGATCTCTCAGCTCCGGCCTTCAGGCTGCTGCTCTCGGAGGTGCGGGTGAGTGTCGCTCCTCCAGCGAACAGAGTGACGGTGTGTGTTAGGAATGTGGTGTGAGTCAGAGTGTGTGTGTGTGTGCCCTCGGAGACTCGACCCGCGACCCTCGTCCACATCAGAGCGCCAGCGCTGGACGAGCGAAACTCAAACCGCCGCCGCGCTCCTCTCATAATAACTGCAGCGCGGATCTCCTCTAATGCCTGAAATCCGGCTAATTTCCCTCCCGGTGTCCTTCAGCGGCGCTGCCAGCTTCCAGATGTTTGATATTAGACTAATCCAGCCCAGCCTAAATGGGAAGAGGAAGTGACATCGCTCGCTGCACTTTTAATCTCCACAAATCAGGAGGGAATTTGAGCAGCTCATGAACTCTCTCTCTCGCTCTCCGCAGTAACGGGACTCCCACGTTCCCTTCAGTGATCTGCTTTTATTACACACGCAGCTGTGTGTGTGTGTGTGTGTGTTTGGGACATTTGGAATAGTGATCTTTGATAGCTGTGTGTGTGTGTGTGGGTGGGTGTGTGTGTGTGTGTGTGTGTGTGAGCGGCTGTAAATCTGTCATCCTGTTAAAGGTGTGTTCATTACCACAGCGATTTGCTGCAACAAACTGACCTGGAGTCATTCATTTTCAGTGTGTGTGTGTGTGTGTTTTCACAAGATGTAATCATCTCAGCCCTGTTCATGGAGAGCCAGTTTATCTGGTAATAACTGCCCAAAATACTGTAAATCTGTGTTGATGTTTGTAACATGGGGACTGTAGTTCTTTGAGCATCAGGAGCTGCTGCGTCACACACTCATTTATGATGACGTTCAACACACACTTGTTTATCATGACGCTTGACACACACTTGTGTTGTTGTGCAGTGTGTGTGGGGCTGCAGGAGTGTAAAGACGAGCCGCTGGTTCAGGAGACGTCAGTGAAGAGGATTGTGGTCGGTGGTCTGGATCTGCATCTCCACAGCAGCGCCGT
>CM075874.1:35234641-35254641 GCA_038021265.1 Cyprinella venusta
GTGTGTGTGTGAGAGAGAGAGTGCCTTAATGGATGTGTGTCTGCTTGATCACTTCACACTGTGTGTGTGTGTGTGTGTGTGTCCTTGTTTTGATGGAGTGTGTTGTCCTTGTGTGTGAGACGTGTGTCCATGAAATCCAGCAGAGGAATCTGTCTGATATGCGAGAACCAGTCGTGTGTGTGTGTGTGTGTGTGTGTCTGTGTGTGTCTGTGTGTGTGTGACATTCTCTTCTCTTCTCTTCATCATGAATGTGTCACATGCTTAAATTACACTTTCTAGAACACAGAAGCCTCATAAACACACATACACTCTCACTCTCTCTCTCTCTCACACACACACACACACACACACACACACACTCTCACACACATGCACATACTCCAGATGTGTTCATATATGCACAACCTCAAACCTCAAAAATGCACCTCCTGTTGTGTGTGTAAGAGAGAGAGAGTGTGTGTGAATGTGTGTGTGTGAATGTGTGTGTGTGTGTGTGTGTGTGTGTGTGTGGCGCAGGTGCAGAGGTGCACAAACAAACAGCTGGAGGTCACTGAGGTCACACACCCCATCAAACACCCAAAGGGCAAAGCCAACACACACACACACACACACACACACACACACACACACACACACACGCAGCACTAAATATGTATTAGTGATAATCATGAATGAATGCTTGTTTCAGTAAATGTGTTTTGTGCCTGAGTTCCCATCATGCATCTGTGCTGCTGACACCCGTGATGCGAGGCGTGTGTGTGTGTGTTTCAGCAGGTGTGAAGCCGGTGTGTGTCGCTCCTGTGCTGGAGGTGTGTGTTCAGCGTGTGGAGCTGAAGGTGTGTGTGCGGCCGGCACTGCTGTGTGTCTCTGGAACTCTGGGAGCCGTGAAAGTTTGTGCCAGAACACCAGGTGAGAGCACACACACACACACACACACTGCCATTAGAGATTTCATTAGGACACATGGCATTAGCTTTCACTGTTATGATGATGATACTCAGCTGTATATTTCATCATGCCCTAACGAAACAAATGAACAGAATGCAGAGCTGATTGGAAAATTGGATGATTAGTAATTTTCTATGACTTAATTCTGAAAAAACTAATTATTGGACCAGAAACTTCCTTATATATTGTACAAAATATGTTCAGACGGTTATTAATGTGTTAGTGTGTGTGTGTGTGTGTGTGTGTAGGTGTGTGTGAAGGGCAGAAGGAGCAGCTGGTTCCACTGGTTCAGGGTCCGTCGGACACCACAGATCTGCACTCGAGACACTGGCTGATCGGGAGCCGGAAACCTGCGTCGCTCCTGTCTCCTGACCTCCTGCAGATCTCAGTACAGCTCCCTCAGCAGGAGCACTCGCCCGACCCCGGTGAGACACACACACACCTGATCATGATGGGGCGAGTGAGACTTGTGTGTGTGTGTGTGTGTTGAACGTCTTGATACTAAATCCTCCATAAGATGTGCAGGTCGAGGAGACCGAAGGCTTGAGAGGATCCAGACTCGTCGTGCTCTGGCAGTAAATCAGCGTTATTGAGCTGAAGTGTGTGTGTGTGTGTGTGTGTGTGTGTGTGAGACGCTCAGTCCTCCAGAGCTTCATTAACCCAAATGTAGATCTGCGCTCAGAATATTTCATCTTAAATCTCTAAACATCATTATCTGTAGCTCCCGCCATCCCATAATCACAGTCATCTTTGTGCTTTGATACTTTTGATATGAATCAAAGTCTAAATTCAGTCAATGTGTGTGTGTGTGTGTGTGTGTGTGTGTGTGTGTGTGTGTGTGTGTGACAGATGAACTGATCATCTCTTCCTCTACCAGTTCCAGCAGTAAATAAACATCAGTGAACATCAGAGGGAATTATAAATAACAGATTATCTTAAATATGTTCATGCATGTGTGTGTTTTATATATAGAAAGTAATTCTCCACAGTACACACACACTTATACACAGCCACTGTCGCCTTTTTCCACCTTTGTTGCCATTGGCAGAACCGTTCCCTGTTCACTATATAGTGCACTTACATCGGCATCATCAGTGGTGAACGACACCATTCCCTACGCTCGTTCACTACATTTACCCACAATCTTCTCTGAAACAGAGTGTAGATTCGATGTACACTTGCTCTATTTCCCACAATGCAATGCAAGAGGACTGAGCACGAGTTAAAACCAGAGATTACTGACATCTTTCTTATTTCTACATTTACTTCATGCTAGTTTTAACCTTTTTTATTAATCGTTACTCAAATAAAACATTAAAATGTAGAGACAAAATTATATAAATGAATTTTAAATTGAAATCGTGAATTGTATTATTTTTATTCTTAAAATATATTATTTAGGCATACGATGATTTGGTGGATGATTTGAAAATGTTTGTTAATCATCTGTCATCATGCATTCATTCACGTGTAATAATCATAACGCTAACGAGTCCGACCTCGTCGTCTGAGTCGACGGCAGTTGATGAAACTGCAAAGCCGGCATGGAGGAATAGAACATCACAGAACAGTCATTATGATTGTTATTGCGGTTAATCTTATTTTCTAAAGTGAGTAACGTGTAAGATAAAGGAGTTTTAGCTGTCCGCATGTCGTCCACTGCCCGCAGATGTAGTGCACTCAAACGCCACACACACTATAGGGACGAGTGAGTGTGTGTCGGACACAGCTAGACTCTCTCAATGACGGTGAAGCAGGGGATTCTGGGATATCATGCAGTCCTCTGCGAGATGAGATGAGATGACTCTCTCTCTGAGGAACGTCTCTGTGTGTTTTCCTCCGAGTCTTCGAGTCATGCTTTATAACATTATATTGCAGCGTTCGCCTTTAATCTGCCCAGTAATATTTCTAACGCTCCGACGTGTACTTTATGAATTCCATAATAATCTTTCTCAGGATCTCGCGATCTGAACTGGAGAAGGCGGTCCCGGAGACCCAGATGTGCTTGGAAGCGTTCCCGCTCTGTTCCCGCGTCTTTATCTCCCTTTACTCCTTTCCTGAGCTCTTGAACCTCAAAGCGTTCCTCAAAACTGTAACGTTTAATTACCTTGAAATGACATTTAAATAATTCCCAGGCCCATCTGCATCTCTGGCTCCGCTCGCTCCAGCTTACTGCGCTACATCTGCTTTCCATTCCATTGTTTACCAGTGAATTAAAAAGAAATTCCAATTTACTTAGAAAATGGGAGTTCTGTACTTGTTAAACTCCCGTAGACGCAGACCAATATGTTTCTGTTTAATGAGCCTGAGGTTGGAACACACTAATAAATTAAAGGCAATTAAAGGCGTTGGATTTATCACAGAGTGATCCAGACCGCGCGGCTTTGAACGCCTCTTTTATGGACATACAGTGATTTTACGCGGTGTTAACCCTTCACTGTGTTAATACCTCGCTAACCCTTCGCTGTGTTCACCCTTCGCTAACCCTAACCCTAACCCTTCACTAACCCTTAACTAACTCTTCGCTAACCCTTCGCTAACTCTTCGCTAACTCTTCACTAACCCTTCGCTAACTCTTCACTAACCCTTAACTAACTCTTCGCTAACCCTTCACTAACCCTTCGCTAACTCTTCACTAACCCTTCACTAACTCTTCACTAACCCTTCACTAACCCTTCACTAACTCTTCACTAACCCTTCGCTAACTCTTCACTAACCCTTCGCTAACTCTTCACTAACCCTTCGCTAACTCTTCACTAACCCTTAACTAACTCTTCGCTAACCCTTCACTAACCCTTCACTAACTCTTCACTAACCCTTCGCTAACTCTTCACTAACCCTTCACTAACTCTTCGCTAACCCTTCACTAACCCTTCACTAACTCTTCACTAACCCTTCACTAACTCTTCACTAACTCTTCGCTAACTCTTCACTAACCCTTCGCTAACTCTTCACTAACCCTTCACTAACTCTTCACTAACCCTTCACTAACTCTTCACTAACTCTTCGCTAACTCTTCACTAACTCTTCGCTAACTCTTCACTAACCCTTCACTAACTCTTCACTAACCCTTCGCTAACTCTTCACTAACTCTTCGCTAACTCTTCACTAACCCTTCACTAACTCTTCACTAACTCTTCACTAACCCTTCACTAACTCTTCACTAACCCTTCGCTAACTCTTCGCTGTAAATGCTGTGTATGTGCAGTTCATTTTTAGTTCTCACTAACTACTGTAAGTTATCTAATGTTAACTAGCGCACCGTGTTGTAAAGTGTTACCGTCTTTTTTTCTTATAATTGCAAGTTTATAAATCCTAAATCAGAGAAGCTCGAAGCTCGTGGTGGAAACAAGCTACTATAACCATGACCTTATTATTTCGCATGTTTCATTTCCCCAGCGGCGTTCAGATATCATCTTTAAAATGCATGTAATTGCATTTTGTAATTTATGTTTCTTCTGTGATAAATCACATCTGTATCTGTGACCCTCGACTGGGTTAGTCAGAGCACTAGTCAGGGAGTCGTTTAAAGGTTGTATCTCAGTATCCTTCTAGTGCACTGAAACTTCCATGCGCACGATGTTCCCTTAATGAAGTTCAGAAGCGCAAAAGTACAGCGAAGATACCATCATGCAGGATAACCAGTCACCAGTGTCCCAGTGAGCTTCCAGTGCCCTAACTAGTGTACACACTACACTGATCGTGAGCTCATGAGCTAGGGCTGCAGGACCCAAACTTTGCTCATAAATCGGCTCTTAAATCTTATTTATTCTCTCTGGCTTTTGATTATGATCAGTTTAAGGGTGTTATGTTGAAGTTTTCTGATGGGATTTTATTTGAAGTGTGTATATTTTTGTACGCTGCATGTTTTCCTTCTATATGCTCAGTGTTTTGTTGTACAGCACTGTTGCTTTAAATAAACTCTAGAAATACATTATGACTCGACTTGACAGAACTTGACTGATTGAGACGCACTCTAGTTAGCAGCATCACTGTTAAAATGGTTTAACTTTACCGCATCTCTAACTTAGTCAGTCTGATCTGTTTGAGTATCCCAGTGTACATGAGGGGAGCGGACGGCCCCGTCACACATCTGGCAGCAGGTGGTGTGTGTGTGTGTGTGTGTGTGTGTGGAGTAGCGGCTCTCTCACGGGTGTGCGGGGCGATTGAGCGCAGGTGTCTCTCTCTCTCTCTGTCTCTCTCTCTCTCTCTCTCTCTCTCCCCCTCTCCCCCCCCCCCCTCTCTCTCTCTCTGACTCTAGTTTCTCCCCCTGGGAACAGCGAGGCGAGTGGATCTTTATGAGGATAGGAACAGCGCAGCGGAGCATGTGTTCTCTCTCCTGCAGCTGTGAGAGTTTGATTTATGTCTTTCTCAGAACTCTGGGATTTCAAAATGCTACATTTAATGAAACGCAGGGGTCGATCGCAGCGATGTTCGGTGTAGATCTGCAGTCTGAGAACAAAGACGCCTTTAATGTTCAGTTCAACAGATCGACTGTGAGATTTGATGCTCGACGTGTTTCTCCTGTTAGTGACTCTTCTTCACACACACACAGCGTCATTAAAGAGTACCTATTATGGCATTTTATTGTTCTGGGAGTCCCCAACAACAGTTTTACAAGCATGCAATGACAAAAAACACTTTTGTTGTCTTATAATATGCATTTATTTTTACCTGATTTGCTCACCGACTCCCATATGAATCGTTTAGCGAGTCCTTTTCCAAAACCCGCCTTTGCGTGACGCTAATCTGCGGTGATTGGTCAGATGATCTAGTCAGTTGTGATTGGTATTCTCTGTGCAGAGATTGTTAAATCACCTTAAATGGGTTCTCAACTCCAGTCCTCGACCCACTGCTCTGCATATTGTGTGTGTCTCCCTTATTCAACACACCTGATTCAGATCCTCAGCTCGTTAGGATAGAGCCGGCTCGTGAATCCATACTTTATAGCGTTTAGGTTTGTGAAGCAATCATCTTCAAAATGAGGCCAACACAGAACAAGGTTTGGGCTATACTTGTGTGGTATAGCAGTACTTGTATATATGAACTGCAGCCACTTAGTCTTCAAATACTCCTCACTTGGCAGGTGAAGAAAGTTCAAAACACAGCGTCTCGTCCACATGATTGTTTTCCGGTTTTCCCTGGCGTCTCCGAGCGCAATAAGTGGGCGTTTCTTATTCAAATAACTCGTCAAATTGACGTCAACTAGACGAAGGAAACAGCGACTCTTGATTTTGAGAGATAATAACTTTGTATACGATGAACTTTCATGTTTAAAACTTTGCAGGATGTTTTCGTTCACTTAGATCTATGTTAAACACTACATGAAGGGCAGTTTTCAAAAACCCATAATCGGTACCCTTTAATGGGGACCTATCATGAAAATCACAATAGTGAGTGTGTACACGCGTAGGAATAGAGTGTGTGTACATTTACATTTCTTCATTTAGCTTTAATCCAAACCCACTTACAACTGCTGTATATGTCAGAGGTCGCACGCCTCTGGAGATCGAGGGGTTAAGTGTGTCGCTCAGGGTCACACTGGTGTCTCACTGTGGATTCGAACCCGGGTCTCTCACACCGAAGGCATGTGTCTCATCCACTGCGCCATCAACACCCTGAGTGGAGTGGAGTGTGTGTGTCAGGGCTGATGGAGGGATGGAGTGTGTGTGTGTGTCAGGGCTCCAGCTGTGCGATGCTCAGAGTGTGTGTGTGTGTGTGTGTATGGGAGTAATGGCAGCAGGTGTACGGGCTTTGATGGGCTCTCCAACACCCGGTCTGATACCCGATCTCCGGCCGGCGGGTGTGTGTGGGCCCCGGGGCCGGTGCGGGCCGAGCTCTGATCTCTCTTCACAGCTCACACACTCTCACACTCGGTTCTGCTAGCAAACCTTCCTCGTTCCACTGAAGCGACTGTCGTGTGTGTTTGACCGCTATGAAGAACTGTATGAATTTAGATTAAAGTATATTCCCTAAACTAGTAGTGGGACTGGTAAACCCGGCCTGTGATGTGGGTTGTGTTCTGACCCGATCTGACCTCTGACCTGTAGCGCTCCTGAATGACTCACTCACACACACACACGCCTGAGTCTGGTTTCTCTGGAGGGTTTTCTCCATTCTGTCCCTGATGGAGTTTGGGTTCCTCCTCGGCTGCTCAGTCGGAGACGTTTAATATCCAACAATATTATTGATCTCCTGCACTGACAGCATTATAGGAGGACTGAACTGAGCTGGACGATGATGACATCACGCTCTTCTCCAGATATATAGATAAATCAACTAAACGAATGAACTCATGACGTGATTCTCTTCTAGACGTGAGCTCTGTTTGATCATGTTCCTGTTGTGTCTGTAAAGCTGCTCTGAAACTCTCTCTGCTGTATAAATAGATCTGACTCGACGTGACGGAGTGTGTGTGGAAGCTCTCGTCACTGTGAGTGTGTGTAGACCGGAGTGTTTCTGGCTTCTCTGTCTCCGTGAGGATCTCCGGCCTGCGTTTGGGTGGCGTCCGCGCTTCTCTTCAACAGATGGTCACAGACGGCCACTTCCAAACGCGCACGATCCCCGTAAAACCAAAGAGCCGTTGCATCATTTGGGTTTTTAGTAGTGCAGATCCAGCAAGTGGCAGGAATTCATCCTCTGTGTTCCAGATTTGCTCTGTTCGTGGAGGCCGTTGGAAAACACATTTCGTTTGATCTGACGTTTAAGAGTCGGAGAGAGGAATCAGACGCATCGGGAACCGTTTGCGAGACTCAAACGAGGCTCATTAGCTGAATTAGCGGAGTGTGAATGTGTTGGACTGACGAGAGATGTTCTGACAGCACAGATGACATGACACAAACCACACAAAAAAACATTCAGAATAATAATTCTAACGGGATCAAACCAGTAATGAAGAGTAAATAATGATTATAGACAGAAATCATGGAACATGTTTAGTTAATGATCGGAGTATTTCAACTTCTTCTACTTTCATGTGGAGACGTTTGGGGTGTGAAGGTCTCTCTCTCTCTCTCTCTCTCTCTCTCTCAGTGCTGGCAGGCTCACAGCTGGAAAATCGTGATCTTTCCTGTCAGCTACTGGGTGTAATTTAATTCCCATGATACAGGATTCATTTCCCACAAAGGTGCAGTGACTCTGAAACAGTGAGTGTCCAGTGGAAATTTCTCAAGAGTGACCGACTGCTCATTACACTGACCTGATGCTGTGATACTACCAGCTTTCTGTCTCTCTCTCTCTCTCTCTCTCTCTCTGACTGACTGTCTGTCTCTCTCTCTCTCTCTCTCTCTCTCTCTCTCTCTCTCTGTCTGTCTGTCTCTCTCTCTGTCTCATTGAACATTTCTTTCTCATTCAACAAAGTCTTTTTAAATGTTTTTTTCTAACCCTTCACACAGACTTTGTCTGACTGGTTTCCAAGTGTTTCTAGTTTAGAGTTGCAGCTGTGAATGTCCTTGAATTTATTTATTTATACTTCATTCAAACTTTGGGTCTGATTTGCTAAATCAGATTCAGGAACTTGATTTATTTGAGTGATTATGTGTTGGGTTGTGATGGTCGAGATGTTCGTCGGATCTCACACAGGCTAACGTCACTCAGATTGTCTTCAGAAATGTTTTTATGTGACGTTTGGCACCGCCGTGAAATGATTGATCATGGATTATATGTTTTTCCAGGCACATTTGAACAAATCTAATCCTCAAATCACACTTAATTCTTCTCCTTAGTTGTTTTGCAGTTCACTCGTGTCTGTTGTTGTCCGCCTGTTTTTGTCTGGGAGCGTTTCACTGTCCGACGGCCGGGCCGGAACTGCAGTTTCTACTATTGCATTTGAATCGCATCCTTATCGTGAGCATTTAATCATTTGGACTTTTCAGTCTGAGCTAAATCTCTTTTTTGTCTTACTTTTATCTGCTACAGAAAACATGCCTTAACATCCTGCACACCTGAATATGGGGCGTTTTTCATGAACTATTATAAATGATTAAATACAAAATGAATAGAAGTTATTAAGATTAATGTGGTGTGGAATTGGCAAAGTGTGCCTGAAAAGAAAATATGATCAGAACATCGATGCACCTAATAATTGTGCACACACGTTGATCTTCAGTCTTCATCTGTCCCCAGTGTTTTGTGTCCTCGTCGGGTTAGGAGTGTTAGCAGTGTTAGCAGGGCTGTAGTTTGTGATTCTGGCTAACTGATAACCGCGGGTCACATGCGCTCAGGTAGTTCTGCTGGCGGAACGAATGGAGTCTCCGTGGTCGAGTGAAGATGTCAAACACACGGCGTGTAGGAGGTTTGAGAACCGGCCCTTTCCCATGATCCCTCAGTGCGCTCCTGACCACTGAAGGTGAGCCGGCCTGGGTTTATTCCCAGCGCTCTGAGGCGGGCGAGAATCATGCGGTGGGTTAATCTGTCATTAATTAAGCTAATTACTGGCCTGTCGTTAGGCTCACAGTTCTGCTGTCGTTAGGCGTGTGTAATTAATGAAGTCAGCCAGTAGGAACACTGGGATGGAATGTGCAGCTTTCTGAGGGGAAGTTTCAGACGCAAAGATCTGACAGGATGTTCCCTTCAGAACCGCTGACCCTTGACCTGTGTGTGTGTGGAGTTTGCAGACAGCTGTGTTTTGGATTCTTTGGATGTGTTTTTGTTATGTTGATCCGTTATATCAGTCCTGGTTGAATCACCGCTCTGCTCTGTCTCTCTTATCGAAACTCTTCGTTCAGTTCATGAATCTCTCACCCAATGATCATAGAGATCTCCAGGTCACGTGACCCCTAGCCACATGTCACTTTGACATCCGTCCGCTTCTCAGTGGCGGATCTATTATCAGTAGTGGGCCACCCCTAATAATAGATCCATTGCTGTGGGTAATATATATTATTAGAATATTATTATACGAATAATATAAATATTAGTATAATTATTTTTATAGTAAGCCTAAATATGGCAATACTTTGTGCAACAGGATTGATATAATTGCGTGCGACTCTCTTTTGTCAGCAACTCTCTGATCTGGACTCCAGAAGGATTTTTCAGTCATACCTGCAAAGGTTCATCAATGGATTTTTATCACCAAATTAAATGCCTAACCCCACCTGTAATCATTTTTGGAAAAACACAAAACAAAATCACATGATTTCACATGAGAGATTGGTATCAAAGAGCACACACACACACACACACACACACACAGGTTCATTACCAATGATGAAGACTTAACAGAGCAGCCATCGAGTGTTAGGGAGTATTACGTGTGGATAATAATCGTGTGTCCGATAATCAGAATCTCTGTTTTTTTCAGACTTTAGTAGTAGGAAATTACTAGTCATCCCATTTTTATGCATTCTGTTAATTTTGTGAATTGGTAAGTTTCGTTAGGTTTTGATGAAATATACAGTTCAGTATCATCAGCATAACAGTGAGAGCTAATGCCATGTTTCCTAATGATATCTCCCAAGGACCACACCCACTACATCCAGACCACGCCCACAACATCCAGACCACACCCACTACATCTAAACCACACCCACACCACACCCACTACATCCAGACCACACCCACACCACACCCACTACAAGAATTGGTTCACACCCACTGTGTGCTCAAATGTAAGTTAGGGTTAGTTCTGTAGTTCTGTAGTTCTGTAGTTTTGTAGTTTTGTGTGAAAGTTTAAAAGTAAAAAAAACAGCAGAATGTGATGAACAGTCCTCATCATGATAAACTAGTTTGTGTGTGTGTGTGTTCTCTCACTCGGTTCCTCAGGGTTGTTGAGAGTCCTTCACATGTCTGGTGTCATGAGCTCAGGGACTGTGTGTGTGTGTGTGTGTGTGTGTGTGTGTGTGTGCGCGCTACTTTGGCTTTTGAAAGGTTAAAGTCTTGTTTATATGATGTGACTCTTAATGCTGTAGTCAAACTGTGTGTGTTTTGAGTTCTTGTGTAATGTGTGTGTGTGTGTGTGTGTGTGACAGTGAGAGAGAGAGAGAGTGTGTGTGTGTGTGTGTGTGTGAGCGGTTTGTGAGTTCTTATGAGTAATTATGGGTTCTGTTTGAAGCGGCCTGTAAAACAGCAGCTCTGGAGCTCCACACAGAGAGAGAGTGTGTGTGTGTGTGTGTGTGCATTAAGAGCTCCAGCGCTGGCTGGTAAGTTCAGTAGGAGCTGCGGCTCATTTCAGCCAGGAGAGAGAGAGAGTGTGTGTGTGTGTGTGGGTGACAGTGAGAGAGAGAGAGTGTGTGTGTGTGTGTGGGTGACAGTGAGAGAGAGAGTGTTCTTCTTACTCGGAGAAGATGATAATACAGCTGCACTAGCGGCTAAATATGTGTTAGCTATTCACAAGGCCAGAGACAGCTAATCATATTTATTCATTTATTAATATATACTGTGTCTATTTATTTACCATGCTACATATGACATGATCTATACATATATGTTCTGTGTGTTTGCTCTATTATTTATATATAATATGTTAATATGTTGATGCTTTGGCAACATTGTGTTACACAGTCATGCTAATAAAGCTATATTGGATTGAATTGAGTGTGTGGGAGATAGAGAGTGTGTGAGTGAGAGGGCGAGAGAGAGAGAGAGAGAGAGAGTGTGTGTGTGAGAGAGAGGTAAGGTGGGCTAGTTGGCTGGTAAACGGTAGTTGAGTGAGAGTGTGTGTGTGTGTGTGGGTGACAGTGAGAGAGAGAGTGTGTGGGAGATAGAGAGTGTGTGAGTGAGAGGGCGAGAGAGAGAGAGAGAGTGTGTGTGTGTGTGAGAGAGAGGTAAGGTGGGCTAGTTGGCTGGTAAACGGTAGTTGAGTGAGAGTGTGTGTGTGTGTGTGGGTGGTCCACTGTGCCACTCTCTCCTGCTCATTTTTTAAAGTCGTTTGTTTGACACATTCTGGCCTTAATTTGCACTGTTATTTCCTGCTGCACTTACAGCTGTGAGGACTCCCATCATGCACTGCTCTGTGACCCTCTCGTTTCATTGTGACATCACTGCCCCCCTGTGGCAACTTCTGGAGTGTGTGTGTGAGTGTCTAAGTGTGTGCGTGAGTGTGTGTGTGTGAGTGTGTGAGTGTGTGTGTGTGTGTGTGAGTGAGTGAGTGTGTGTGTGACAGTGAGATGACACTGGTGTGTTGTGTGTGTGTGTATCTCTGAAGCTCGGCTCTCTCTCTCTCTCTCTCTCTCTCTCTCTATGTCTCTCTCTCTCTCTCTCTATGTCTCTCTCTCTCTCTCTCTCTCTTTCTCTCTCTCTCTCTCTCTCTCTCTCTCTCTCTCTCTCTCTCTCTCTCTCTCTCTCTCTCTCTCTCTCTCTGCTCAGGAACATGCGGGCGTTCACTGGCTCTAATGGGCTCAGCGTAAACTCTCTCGCTTCTGCTCGCTCTCTAAATAAATAATTACAAAAGCCCATCCAACAGAGACGTCAAACACACGGAGGGTTGAGCTCTACTCAAATAAACCTACAGTCTCTCTCTCTCTCTCACACACACACACTCTCAAATTTAAATTCGAATGAGCTTTATTGGCATGACTTATACAGTATTGCCAAGCATTGGCCATCAGTCACATGTATGTCAGTCGTATGCCGCTGCCGCCGCTCGTGTGTGTGAGTCGAGTGTCTCCTGATGCAGCGCTGCTCGTCTCTGGACGGGGTTTGAGGGTCAGATGTGTCCTGAGTCCAGAGGAACAGAATGTCAGGCAGATTCAGGAGAAATTGATCAGCAGTGTGTGTGTGTGTGTGTGTGTGTGTGCAGCCCTCTGCATTACAGCTCTCTCAGTCAGTTCCTGTGGTCTGATCTGGTGTCAGTGCAACTGTGTGTGTCTGTGTTGTCATAATATCAGACAGATGAGAGATTATACAGCACTTTTAACAATCTAGACATGCTTCTGCATTGGACTCTCTCTCTCCCAGTGTCCTCATCTCTCGTCTCTGCTCTGGGTGTTTCTGGAACGGCCGTATCCTGGATCTGCCTGACCGTCACCGTTACGTCTCTGTCCGCCAGGCTAAGTCCAGCTCTGACTCTCCGCCCGCTCATTTAGATCTGAGCCTGGTCTCGTTAGTCCGAAACAGCCGCCCGGAGGCGTTGCCAAGATGGCGGCCGAGTGGCATGACTTCCCTCACGGCAACACCGAACCCCACTGACCCTCAGAATACAGACAGACACCCCTGAACAGAGAAACTGACACGGGTTTGAAACACATGATGGGAGGAAGCGCTAACAGAATGATGACGTCCTTTAAATCTCTGCTGATTGGCTGATGGGTAATGCTTGTGTTTGCCGTGAACAGGCCTTCAACTCTAGACCCTCAGTGTGTGTGTGTGTGTGTGTGTGTGTGTGTGAGTCGCAGGTGTGTGACATTGACTTCAGACTGCATGAATCTCCTCTGCTGCGTGTTTACAGACGACTCCTGAAATCACTCTGACCGTCGATCGTCCTCGCCGGCTTCTCTCTCTCCGCACATCAAACACTCGTCCCCCGTACGGCTGCGTCTTCAAGGGCCGCGGAGGCTTTGATGTGTGTGTGTGTTTATGATAGCGGAGCCGGAGCGCTGGGCCCGAGCCATGATGGGAAGAAGCTCTGGGATCGCAGGTGGCCTGGACGCTCTGTGTGTGTGTGTGTGTGTGTGTGTGTGTGTGTGTGTGTGTGTGTTATCTCACACACGGCCTCTTAAAAGCCGTAAAGTTGTTTTAATGGAGCTCTTGAAGGAAGAGACGGACCGCAGGATGTTGAGCATGAGCCTTTAATGCCTTCAACACAACTCAGCACAGTTAATCATTACTGATGGTGGAAGCTGATTGGCTCGCACACACACACACACACATGAGTGCCTGCGGCCCGACACACACGATCCCGGACGCTCCTAAAGCTCTTCTGGAAGTCCTGGAGCTCATCAGCCGGCGCTCGTATCGCTGATTGAGGCGTTCTGACTTACACTGGAGAATTCCCGGTAAATCCCGCCGGAATGAGAGACATCACATGACCTCAGCACTGAACTCTGGGAAGGGGATCGCTTACAGCCATAGGCTGAAGTCTCATGGACCTTTATTGAAGAAAAATGTTATTTTTGGCTGCAAATCTGATGCTTTGTGCTTTTGAATGAAGTGATGGGCTGTGTGTGTGTGTGTGTGCGTGTGTGTGTGTGTGTGTGTGTGTGTGTGTGTGCGTGTGTGTGCGTGTGTGTGTGTGTGTGTGTGTGCGTGTGTCTGTGTGTGTCTGTGTGTGTGTGCGTGTGTGTGTGTGTGTGTGTGTGTGTGTGTGCGTGTGTCTGTGTGTGTCTGTGTGTGTGTGTGTGATGTAGAAATACACACTAAAAGGCAAGTTGAGCTAATTGATGTTCTTCTCAGTGGAAAACGGGAGTGTGACGCAACATCGTGTGTGTGTGTGTGTGTGTGTGTGTGTGTGTGTGTTGCAGGTGCAGTGCTGCTGGTGAGTGTTCAGGGCATCACTGTTAATGTGGATCCGGTTCTGTCCTCCTGGCTGCTGTTCCAACCTCAGAGAACCAGCACCAACAGACCAACTCAACAGGTCTCTCTCTCTCTCTCTCTCTGTGTGTGTGTGTGTGTGTGTGTGTGGAGTTACTGATAATGAGTGATGCTTACAGGTTTCCATGGTGATGAAGAAGAGGAGGGAGGATGAAGCATCTGTTGGCAGCACACCACTGACCAAACAACCCAGTAATCAGGCGTCAGACTACACCAGCAGCCCCGTGAAGACCAAGACTGTGACGGGTACACACACACACACACACACCGACACATGTGTGCACACTCACACTCTCACACACACACACACACACACACTCTCTGACTCTGCTTGAGATGGTTTGACCTTCACACTACAGATGTTGATCATTTCCAGTGTAATCAAAGGCCCCTCAGAGTCCACGCGTTACTGCAGTGTGGTTTTCATTAACAGAAACACAACACCGACCTGCACACACACACACACACACACACACACACACACACACTTAAACTGTTCTTAAGTCCACTTCCTTCTCTGATCTTCCTGTAATTGATTATTTGATTTGTAAACACACACTCACATTATTGCTTGTTTGTGTGTCCATATGTGTGTGTCCTGCAGCGGTTATGAACATGAAGAACAATTTTAACTTGTGTGTGTGCGTGTGTGCGTGTGTGTGTGTGTGTGTGTGTGTGTGTGTAGAGTCGAGGCCTCTCTCTGTTCCAGTGAAGGTTTTTCCATCATCTGAAGAATGTGTCGTGAGTTCAGAGGAACACATGAAGAACCTGATAACACACACCTGGAACGCCGTCAAACACCTCACTCTACAGGTGTGTGTGTGTGTGTGTGTGTGTGCATCTCGCATGAAACTTGTGGAACTTCACTCAAATTATATTTGCTTTAAATCTCATTATGTTATGACGGATTAGTTTAGATTAAGGTTGGTGATTAATCATGATTAGTATATGTGTGTGTGTGTTTGTGAGTGTGTGTTTGTCAGTGTGTGTGTGTGTGTGTCGGTCACTTCCTGCAGCTCAGTGAGTCGGTGTGGTTCTCTCCTTGTGTTGGAGCGGTGTGTGTCATGAGTTATATTAGACTCGAGTGTGTTCAGTTGCTAGCCTAACTGTAAGTGGATCTGCGCTAACAGAGCGGCCGTCGCCATGGAAAATCCCAGTAACGCCGCTCCGCTGCCGCGCATTAATGAACAGGATATTGTGTGTGTGTGTGTGTGTGTGTTTGCTGTGGCTCGCGGGACGAGAGCAGATGTGTGTGATGAATTAAACCTTCTTCTCCGTCGTCAACATCAGCTCAACACACACTCCATTCATCAGCACGTCCGCCTCTGAAACCACGTTACTCTTCATCAGTGTCCGCTCAGACTGGGAGCTCACGTTAGTCATCTATTGTCTTTATTAGACGGGTCATGACAGAACTGGCCATGTCTTTACATGAAACGTCTCAGTTGAATCTGAAAAAGGAAGAGTCTGACTGGACACTCGAGGTGTGTGTTTTATGCTGCTTTTCTCAAGATGTGATCTAAATCTGTGACGTCCCCAGAATGTGTGTGTGAAATACCAGATCGTTCGTCATAGCTTCTCAAATTTGTCAGTTTTTGTGTGTGTCCCTTTAAATGCAAATGAGCTCTAGCTCCGCCTCCTTTCAGAAGAGGGCGTGGCTTTTACACAAGCTTCAGAGACTCTGGCACTTATAGCACTTACACACAGGTGGGGCTGCAAGCGTGATGCGTGTGTGTGTGTGTGTGTGTGTTCCCGCAGGTGGAGCTGCAGTCTTGCTGTGTGTTCGTGCCGTCGGACAGCCTGCCGTCTCCCGGGTCGCTGGTGAGCGGAGACGTGGCCGGGACGGTGCGCTGCTGGTACCACAGTCAGGCCTGTATGCCCGGGACACTGGTGCTGTGTCTCCCGCAGATCAGTGTGTTCAGCGCAGGACACCGGCGCATGGAGCCGCTGCAGGACGGGCCCTTCACTGTACCCAGACCTGTGCTGGAGGAGGGTACGAGTGTGTGTGTGTGTGTGTGTGCGTGCGCCTGAGACACGAGTGTGACGTCTGTGTGTGTGTGTGTGTTGACAGGCGATGCGTTCCCATGGACAGTGTGTGTGAGTCGTCTGAGCGTCTACACTCTCCTGGGTCAGCAGCGCTCCCGCAGTCTTCTGGATCCACTGGGCTTCACCTCCACACTGGCTCTCACCGCCCCGAAGCTGCAGCCCGACAGCAGAGACGCCTTCATCATGTGCCTGCATGTGGACCTGCAGCCGCTGCAGCTCCGGTGCTCCAACCCTCAGGTACTGCACATCACAGGAGGACAGGTGAAGGACACAGGTGTAGAAGATGAAGATCACAGGTGTAGAAGATCAACATTAACTCCAGTTTTCTATTCCCCTTAACTGTCACCGTCACGGTACCGGGACTCCTAACTTTACTTCACTATATTTCTATTAAATCCTAATCTAATTATGACAAATTATATATTGTTGGAAAGGTTTAAGACTTCTAAATAGATATTCTACCCCTGTTTTTTGTTACAAATTATGTAGGAAGAGTAATTGATGAATTTATGACAAGAGTGCACCTCAAAAAATCTGCATTATAACAGGAGTTTTGAGCTTAGTCACAGAAAGTCGATGCACCCACTTTTAATCATTGAAACTTCTGTTTTTATGCTAAAAGTTCATAATAAAACATAATCTAGTAATTTTCAATAAAAATAAAATTATAGTATAATATTATCTTCTAAAAATTATAATATGTGTATATATTATACTAAAATATAATATACATTGTATCACCTTTTTTTATTATATCACATATTTTAGTAGTTATCATAAATTTGGTATTATTTGAAAGCTTATAAACTCAGAATTCGTCGTTTGAAAACCGTTTTATAATTGAACGTTGCGTTTCCATAGAAACGGTAGTTATTTTATCAGGCTCCTCCCCTTTTGGGCATCATTATATTCATAATTTATAATCAAAACCTTTTCTAATCTTGACAAAACACATATTGTCTGAAAGGTCTGAGTCTCAAGGTTCCAAATTTTGTGACAAAATTAATATTTGGACAGAAATGTATTAATTTGTTAAGGCTTGTTAAGAATGTATACAATTAAATCCAATGGAATTCAATGGCACCCGGTGGCTATTTTTGGTACTACGCCTAAACAAAATCTCATGGAAACTTCAATTTTTGTGATATCAACTTCAAATTTGGAACATAAGTTTGATTTTATTGTAATTTTATAGTAAAAAATATTTTGTAAAATATATATTTTATGCAAAATAAAAAATATATACTATAGTATATTTGATTTACTGTAAATTTAAACTTCCATAACTTTTTCATACTTTCATTTTTTGAAGTGTTTTCACTTCAGCAATAATCTGCTGAGTGTTTTCTTTAAAACAAGATATATAAGGATATATATATATATATATTCCAAAGCATTCTTGAATTACAACCATTTAAGTGTGAATAGTGTATTTTAACCCCCATTCTCAAAGGGGGGGGTGACAGCTAAGGGGTTAATATCTCCTTCATCTCCCCTCAGGTTAAGAGTCCTGGTCTAATATTCGATAGTTACCCCTCATGTTAATAATGTGCCCCGGTCTGTTTACTTCCATCCTGGAGAACATCAAGCGTCTGCGTCCGTTCCTTCCGCCTCACTCACTCCACTGCTGTTCTAGGTCATAGTTTAGTCTGTTCTCGTTTAGATTACTGCAGTTCCCTTTTATTTGGCCTCCCACATAAACTACAACTGGACCAAAGCACAGCTGCCCGTATTATCACTCGCACCCCCATTCATCTCATCACACTCGTCTCACAGCAGCTCCACAGACTCCCCATCACTCTCGTATCAAATATTAAATACTTCTCCTCACTTTTAAAGTCAGTCATCATCATATCTCTTGACCTCCGCTTGCGCTCTCAGATCCTCTTCCTCCACCCATCGCTCTGCTCCTCGTGTGTGTCCGCTTCGCTGCTGTGTGGAGAACTCTGATCCCCTCGCTCATCTTAAACCCTAACTCAAAGCCCGTCTGTTAGAATCGCTTTACCCTCTGACCACAAATGCATTGTTTTTAATTGTATTTTATTGTATTGTTTGTGTGTGTCTCGTGTGTGTGTGTGTGTCAGGTTCAGCTGGTGTTCAGTCTGTGGTGTCGATGGAGTCAGATCTTCAGTGCGTTGGAGCGGATGAAGAGCAGAGGAACACAGCGGTCATCTGCAGGTTTCCCAGACTCCTCAGCACCCCCTGCTGGACCCTCCTCACCCTCACCTGTCCCCCCCGACACCAGCACCTGCAGCCCCTCAGCTGACCTGGGCTCACACACTGAGGTCAGAGGTCACACACAGCATCCCTCTCACTGTAGGGTGGATAGATGGATGGATGGACTCAGTGTTGGTGTGTGTTTCAGGGGAACTCGACACACACGGAGGAGCCGCTGGTGTGTGAGACGATGACTCTGGAGCAGAAGACCTGCAGCATCAGCGGCTCCAGCGGGAGACTGAGCGTCTGGATGCAGTGGATGCTGCCCAAACTCACTCTCAAACTCTTCTCCTGCGACACTGCAGCCAGAAACAACGGTACTCAACACACACACACACACACACACACACACACACACACACACACACACACACACACACACACACACACACACACACATAGGGTCAGATCACCAAAAACTGCAACAGATTCATCTCTAATAATTAATTATTTTACTAAATCTAATTAATTACTTAGGTTTAGTAATTAAATCTCTAATTAATCCTCTTACTAAATCGGCCAGTTATTCATTTATTAAACATTTTAAAGAACGACACAGATAGAGTGAGCCTGATCTAGAGATGGAGAGAGATGGAGAGAGAGAGAGAGAGAGAGAGAGAGAGAGAGAGAGAGAGAGAGAGAGAGAGAGAGAGAGAGAGCTGCGGAAGGAAAGCGAGATCTGAGCGCGTGCAGTGAGAGTCGCTCCGCTGGGAGTCCAGCTCTCGCTGATGATGATGATGATGATGATGATGGTGGTGTGTGTTGTTCGTTTTCTGGGGTTGTTTGGTGCTGAATGGACACATCGCCCCCCCGAACAGGAAACAGGAAGTGGCTCTGAGCCTTGGGATCACAGCTGCACAACAGCAGAAGAAGAGGAGACTGACACGACCCTCCAGACACACACACACACACACACACACACACACACACACACAGAGCGGAGACTGACGGAGACCTGACATGATCCTCTCTCTGTGATCTCTCACACAGACACACACACAAACACACACACACACAGAGCGGAGACTGACAGAGACCTGACATGATCCTCTCTCACACACACAGACACACACACGCACACACACACACAGAGCAGAGACTGACGGAGACCTGACACCGTCCTCCGGTCACACACACACACACACACCTCTCAGTAAGTACATTATCCTGTTATTGCACGGACACTTGCCACATCAGTAAATAACTAAACAGGAAATATTGATCTGAGTCTGATATTTGATTGGTTCGTTAAACGCAAAGCTCCTCTGAGAGATCAGACGCATCATCGCTGAGAGATACACTGATGACACACTTCAACA
>CM075874.1:35259641-35264641 GCA_038021265.1 Cyprinella venusta
AAGTCGTTTGTTTGGTTCCCAACATCTTTCAGAATATCAGAAGAAAGTCTTGATTGACATGATGATGGAGAGGACATGACAGAATGATGATTTCTTTGTCAACCATCACTATTTACATGATGATGATAGCACACTTTATACACACTCATGAAGCACACGTCCTGCTGTGTGTCGTCCTGTGTGATCGATCGCTGTCGCCATAGAAACGTCTGAGTGATGCGTGTTGATGGAGTCTCTCAGTGAATGTGTTTATGAACACTGGTGAGAAACATCAGATCTCCTGGAGCGCTGCGCACATCTGGAGGCGTTTAGGAGCACAGGCCGTGTTTAAAGCAGCGGCGCAGCGGGCCAGAGCAAATAAACACATCACATCACTGATGATGTCACACCAGCACACACACACACAGCTACTATTGCTACTATATTACACAGATCTTAGTGTGTGTGTGTGTGTGTGTGTGTTGATCACATCTCACACTCTCAACTCTGTCACTTCAATTCAGAAAGCTTTATTGGCATGACAAAAACATGATTTTTTAAGTTTCAAAGCATTAAAACAATACGGAGTAAAGCCTGTGTAGAGAAAATAATAATTAAACTAAATAAAAAAAGACTATATAGATGTTTTATACACACATGGCTAGATATAGCAAAAAATATACAGAAAAAAAATGATATTAATAAAAGATTATAATACAGAAATCATGTAACAACTAAACTCTCTCTCTCTCTCTCAGGCGGGCGTTGAATCTAGGTGTGCTGCGTGACCCGGGGTCAGAGGTCGAGGACCGTCAGTATCAGATCGACCTCCAGTGCATCAACATGGGCACGGCCCACTGGGACGACCTGCGGCCGGAGCGCGAGGGGCCGAACGCCGGCTCTCCTGCAGACGCTGAGCGCAGCTCCCAGAATCCCGCGCTGGAGTGGAACATGGCCAGCAGGTGAGCTGCGTCTCAGAGCACTGAACTCTGGGTATTTCTGACGGGGTGTGTAGGGCGATGAAGGTTCGGGACGATGAGCTCGTGCAGATGAAGAGAGACGCATGGAGACTTGGGGGGGGCAACCTGTCACTCACAGCAGATCCACCAATAGAAAACCACAACCAGCCAATCAATTCCTCATGGACAAAATCCGGCTGACTACATCATGCGTTGTGGGCGTGTCTGGGCACAGGTCCTCCATCTGATCTGGATCCGGCCCGGATCCGGCTGACCTAATGGATGCAGTCTAACACATCATGCTTTGATCCGACAGAGTGTGTCTGCTTCCCGGACAGGAAGACTGTTCCAGATGTAGGTGCTGAATAGGGAAATGATCTATCACCAGCAGTCGATTTCGATATGCTAGGGTATGCACAGCAGCCAAAAGATCACATGATCCCCTGACAGGAAGTGGAACATGTCTACTGGTCGACAGCGTTAGTCCTGCACGGGTGGTTTACAGCTCGGGTCATGTGATCTCTCTGGCACCTGTTCAGGTAACAGGATCCGCTCTCGGCTCCTCGGCGGAAACGCTCCAATCGTGTGCCGGCAGTAATCCCAGAGTTCCCTGCGTCTAATCCAGCGGCCACCATAAACATTAGATGCTTCGCTGTTTGATTGTTTAATAGCAGCAGATGTGGCACCTTATAAAGCGCCGCGTGTTTGTTTTACGGCCCACAAATGTTCAGAGATCCGATCGGAGTTCATGTGTGGGAGCGGGAGCGTGGGAGCCGTGCATGTGTGTGTGTGTGTGTGTGTGTGTGTGTGTTTGTACCTACTTAATCATATTTTGGGGACAAAGTTGTACCGAGAAGGGAGCTAAACTTTTTGGCGACATGTGAAAATCATAAAAATAAAGTAAATACAGTTTTCATAATTAATAACCAGCTGCGTATAGAAACAACAGAAATGTGTTTAATGTGTGTGTGTTCAGAGAGTCGAGTGTGCTCTCAACATTGATGATGATGATTCATGTTTTGAGTTTATGTCCTCTATGAGTTTGTTTATGGGATGTTTTTGAAGGTTTGATGAAGGTTCAGTGCTGTGAGACTCTCAGACGACAATAGAGACACTGAGTGTGTGTGTGTGTGTGTGTGTGTGTGTGTGTGTTTGCAGTATCCGACGGCAGCAGGAGAAGCGAGTGATCCTCTCTCCGATCATCACAGATTTCTCAGTGCGGATCACAGCAGCTCCAGCCGTAATTTACCGGAAGCCTCTGGATCACGGCCCAGCGGAGGTACGTGTGTGTGTGTGTGTGTGTGTGTGTGTGTGTGTGTGTGTGTGCTCGTGTGCTCGTGTGTGGGATGATCCAGTGATGCACAAACACACATCGCTCTGTCCTCCATCAGATAGAAATGTGTGTGTGTGTGATGATCAGCTGACCTCTCTCTCTCTCTCTCTCTCTCTCTCTCTCTCTCTCTCTCTCTCTCTCCTCTCCCTCTCTCTCTCTGTCTCTCTCTCTCTCTCTCTCTCTCTCTCTCTCTCTCTCTCTCTCTCTCTCTCTCTCTCTCTCTCTCTCTCCTCTCCCTCTCTCTCTCTGTCTCTCTCTCTCTCTCTCTCTCTCTCTCTCTCTCCTCTCTCTCTCTCTCTCTCTCTCTCTCTCTCTCTCTCTCTCTCTCTCTCTCTCTGCAGGAGGTGGTGGTGTGTGGCCACAGTCTGGAGATGAACATCACGTCGAGTCTGGATCTGTTTCTCAGCGCGTCTCAGGTTCAGTTACTGCAGCAGCTCCTGCAGGACAACGTGGGGCAGACGACCTGCGACCCGACCACTGCAGACGTACGGGAACACACACACACACACACACACGCACATACAGGTTTGTCTGTCTGTCTAGTGTGAGGGAGTGTCTGGAGGTGCTGATGTATGTCTGGTCTCCTCTTCCCATCATGCTCTAGTGTTTACAGAGGAGAGGGGCTCGGCGCCTCTCTCACACACTCTAATGGAACGGCATGTAAAAATATTTACGGCAGCGGCCTGTGTGAGGACGGAGGAGAGCGCCTCTCTCTCTCTGTTTCTCTCTCTCTCTTTGTCTGATGTTCAGCATCTGATCGCGGAGTGTGTGTCATTGACATGCTAGCGCTCAAACATCCTGCTGAATAAACACACACTGAACGCTGATAGAGCGACACACACGTATCGATGTAGACACGTGGCGACTGGTTTCTAGAGTGGTGTCGAGTGTGTGTGTGTGTGGAGGTGAGACGCATCTGCTTCTGATTGTGGGAGTGATGTTGGGCTGAATCATCTCTGCCTCTCGACAGACTCAGAGCGTCACTACCCAGAGTTCACCTGGGTTCAGGACATGAGGTTTAACAGCCTTGTGTGTGTGTGTGTGTGTGTTTAATCCACGCCAGAGCACCCTCCAGTGGCCACACACTCCGTTCGATGTACACTATTGTTGTGTTTAGTGTTGCTGTATAAATAAAGCTGAAACCCATCTGTGTTAATGACACACACACACACACACACACACACCTGATCCCGCGCTCTGCTCCTGATTGTGTTCTGATCCGGCCGTCGTGTTTCTCGTGTGATGGAGAAACTCTCCTGATTCCGCATGGGTTCACTCAAGGTCGTGGAGCTGCTGAAGCTCAGGCTGGTGTTCTCCAGGGGTCAGACGTTACGCGGCTCTGACCTCTGACCCCTCTCGCTTACACACGCCGGGAAGGTCACGTGTGTTTTCTTTCTCTCGTCTGCGTTTGGCTGCTAAACATCTGCGGAGTCCGAGTTTCTCTGCGGCTAATCTCAAATATTTGTGCGCTCTCAGGGTCGGTGTTTTAGCCTTCCAGTCCGCCATGAAACCCGATCGTCC
Organism: Cyprinella venusta; assembly: GCA_038021265.1. Lineage (NCBI taxonomy): Eukaryota > Metazoa > Chordata > Actinopteri > Cypriniformes > Leuciscidae > Cyprinella > Cyprinella venusta. Next base: position 35,263,434 of record CM075874.1, read on the forward strand.
TCTTTTCTCCCGGCGCTCGCTGACCCTCGTACCAGAATCAACTGATAATTGACAGCCAGTCAAAACAGTTCACCTGAATCCAGCGGTGTCCACCTCAGAAACCGGATCTGTTGGAGATCAGTAGCAGCTGAGGCGTTCGCTCATAACGCTTTGGCCAAATTGGCGTGAAAGCCCAGATAAAATCATCAGGCGCAGAATTACATCGAAGAGAAACAAATCCGCCTGAGAGTCGGGCCGTCTGACCCGCGGCTCTGGTTTCAGCTCAGGTGCCCGAGGGCAAACGGGGAACGCATGTTAACTCAGGCCGGGTCGAGGAGAGAAAACACGGCTTCCACCTGTATAAGCAGAACCGCAGGTTTAGAATAACAGGTGAGAGGACGAGTTCAGCGTGCACGGATCTCCACCGGATGGAGACCTTCAGACGCATGATTTCAGAAAAGGCCCACTTGTTTGATTATTAAATATTTCGGCTAATTTGATTATGCTTTCAACTACCAATAAGAGAACTATGCTTGTGTATTTATACATTTTTATTTTATTTTAAACAGATTTTTATTTTATTTTCATATTGGATGTTTAAAATGTGTAGTTATTTGTATTTGATAAATTAAATTTTTTATATTGTATTTTTATTTGTAATTATATTTTATTTTATTGTATTTTTATATTGTATTTTCATTTGTAATTATTTTTGTTATATTTTATTTTTTTATTTTTATATTGTATTTTTATTTGTAATTATTTTTTATTTTTTTATTTTTATATTTTATTTTTATTATATTTTATTTTATTGTATTTTTATTTGTAATTATTTTTATTATATTTTATTTTATTGTATTTTTTATATTGTATTTTTATTTGTAATTATTTTTATTATATTTATTTTTTTCTATTTTTATATTGTATTTTTATTTGTAATTATTTGTATTATATTTATTTTATTGTATTTTTATTTGTAAATATTTTTATTGTATTTTATTTTATTGTATTTTTTATATTATATTTTTATTTGTAATTATTTTTATTTTGTTCTATTTCTTTTTTATTTAGTTCCCCCAATTTACATATTTTTTATTCTATTTTATTTTAAACTTTTAAAATGTAATCATTGTTATTTTGTTTAATGCAAAGCTCATAGCATTTATTCCCAGTGAATGCATCTAGTTAGTTTAGTTTTCACTAACATTCACCTTCATTGTTAGTTTTAG